>JABFQC010006535.1:0-10708 GCA_022817085.1 Psilanteris sp. ZL-2020 | reverse complement strand
CAAAAATACCATCTTCGGGTTGATAAATGTGTAATAACCTAGCAATTGTTCTTGTGACATTTGTGCCTTCATAAAAAGCTTTTAATTTGGACCAAAGTTTTGTAAAAGCATCTACGTCCGGTTTATATATATTAATTGAAGTTCCGGCACCTATAAAAATGTATTTTGTACATTGAAATGAAGTTGATATTTTAAAATGTAATTTTAATGGAAAAATTTGAAACAATTTTTCATATCTATATACGCATTTGTTTATAATTAATTAATAATTAAATATTAATAATTCACGTAATTATGTCGTTATTGCAAGAGTTTCAAATAATCCATTTTTAACGAAAAAGTGAGTTAAAGTAATTCTTATTGCTTATAAAACGTTAAATTAAATCGTCCCTGTTACTTACATTCTTTTCCTTTATCCATTATAAGTAATATGTTAGTTTTTATTTAAGCTACTTCTGTCTAAATCACGAAGTTAAATGGTTCGATCAAAACTACGATTTAAACAATGCATTTAATAAATAAGACAGATGTAAGGTTAGATTGTTAAACAAACAAATGAATATCCGTTTGAAAAAATGAGGAAACAAAGAATTATCAACAATTGACATACTAAGAAAATAGATGTAGTTAAAATTAATAATAAAAACTATTTATATTCATTACAATTTGACTAAATTTAATTTTGTCAATTTGTAAATAAATTTACAAAATTGCACTGCAATTATGTAATAACAAAAATATCTTTTTAAATATGTTTATTTTTATAAAATAAATTACATTCCAAAAAGTTATAAATATTGTTGTAATTGTATTATTTTTGTTATTAAAGTGCTAAATATAATAATATTATCGAATGTATTGTTATAATTAATATCAAATACAAGGAATCATAATAACAGCGATTCGAAATAAACAGGCATTTCCATCGAGTTAATCCGCAAGTGTAACTGCGTGGATTATTTTAATGAAAGTCTTAACGGAATGAACCCTACATTTCATTAAATTATAATTTTCGAATGTAATCATGAAACCAGATGTTTCGCAGGGATTAGTCTACAGTATAAAATGGGCTTCCTTCATCTTAGGAACGCAAAGTGCTCCAAAATGTTTAATCGAAAAGAGCGACAAATTAGCCTTCTTGTTATATTGGTTGCAGCATCGTCTGCAAGGTCATCGTCGGGTGCACCATGGACAACATTCACCGGAAATTCTAAAGGTATTTTTTTAAATTCAATTTCAATTCAGTATACTAAATAAACAAAATATTATACATCTTTTCAAATCTTCATATAATATTGCTATATACACAACTAATTAATAACATTTAATATACATTTTTAACGATTCTAGAATTATTATATTATTTGTTGCATTTGAGAACTATCATTAATTTAATTTAATTCATTCTTATTTTTTAACAAAAATATCTTATCAACATTTAAGTACTGCACTTTTTTTATGTACAAATTTTATAATGATTTCACTATTAAAAAATAAACTAATTTATATATTTATTTGTATATTAATAGTTAAATTCCATATAAATATATTATTATTATTATTACAAAAATTTACGCGACAGGGAAACCCTGTATGGCAGATAAGATCATTTGAACATATATATAAATATAGAATATATATTATACTGAATCAAAATAAATTAAACATTTGGATAATATAGTATAATATAACAATTACATTTAAAATATATTATTAATAATACCTGTTAAAATTAGCATATTCATAGTATTATCAATATATATACCACAGTACACTTAGCGTATTATAATTTTAATATTATAAATATTATAATGTTTAAACACATTTCTGTAAATAAAAAATTATAGATATTTTAGAATAACAAATAGATCCATACACACCCATACAGGAAAGCTTTTTATTTAGATTTAGTATTTAGTTTTTTTTTAAAGGAATTTAATTTCTTATTAAACAACTCTAAGATAAACTTAGAACTTTGATTTGCTTGATTTGTGTTTTTCAGTTTTCACACGATCTTCTGAACCATCATCATCTAGTTATAATACACTTCCATATTCATCAAAATTTGCAGTATTTCCACAATCCGGTAGTCCGAAATTAATGACTGCTAAACAAATAGATACATTAAGTAATGCATTCAGTGGAAAATCAGATAAATCTTCATTTATGAACTATTTGCCAGTAACACAAAAGAGAAGTTTATTTGGACTATACAATCCATTTAGCCCATTTAATCCATTTAGTCCGTTAGCTTTTGGACCATATAGTGGTGGACCTTATAGTCCATTTATGCCAAATTATTATCCAGGCACACCTCCTTCTTATACTGCAGATTCTTATACAACTAATGGACCAAGTCGAAGAAGAAGAAGTTATGATGTTCCAGGTAATATAACAAAACAAACTTAGTTTTATTATTTATAACAAAATCTAAATGTAAAATTAAAATTATAGAATTTGTCAAAGAATTAGTTTTAACAACATATGAATAATTATATTATTTTTTCAAATGATAATATATATTGGAGTAATGAAATATTAATTACTTGTATTTTAATAGTTTCGAAAAACTTAGGGCCTTCTCCACCATATCCAAGTCTCAGTCCAATTTCTGAGGAACCGGAAGAATTCAAATCAGTAAGAAGTGCAAGTGTAACAACAATGCCCAAAATTGCTCCAATGGAATATTTGCCACCGTTTGGTATGTTTGGGCCAATGGTGGACCCATCTATGTTTATCGCTAAAAAAACGATGTTTTTGGATAACTTGTTTAAAACTCTTGCTACAAGTACGCCACCTCCAATGACGACAGAAGACACACCAACAACCAAGGCTACCATTGTACCACCTAATTTTTGGCTTCCAAATTCTATAACACCAGATCCAATGGAATATAACAATAAAGTTGTTGATTTTCTTGACAAATTATTTGACAGTTTAAAAATGAATAAAACAGCTCCTAGCGATGAGGTTACAAAATACAATTTTGTGAGATCATTAGATTATGACTTGGATGTGCAGGTGATTATAAATAATTTTATAATACAAAGTATTATATATTTTTATTGATATTAGATTGTTATTGTTATTATAATTATTATTTTTACATGTTTTTTATATAATTTAGTTTTCATTTATTTTACAAAATATAATTTATTGCAGTACTTTATATTATTATTTTTATCTACTTTTTATAGTTTACAAAAATGTTATAGTTGTTAATTCTAAATTTGTGTTCATTATATTTAGATTACTTAAATATGAAATTTTAGAATTGCTAATAATTGTTATATTTTTCATTTTAGAAAACCGTTGCCAAATCGTTGGACGACATTGCAGCGATTTCTGCAGCTAAAGATTCGATAGTCGATTCTATTCTTTCAGAACTTAGTGATCTTAAAGGAGATATGATTACAACTTTAGACGATCTTGTTAATTTTCAAAAGGCATCACTGACTAGTACTTCGTCTAAAAAATCTTTTAAAACTGGACCGTGGTCTAAGTTTAGTCCACCTACAGTCGATCCATCTTTACCATTTAAACAAAGAATGATGATGATTGGTCAAGTTTTTGATATGTTAACAGATCTTCAAAAAAATATAACCATTGCCGTTCAAGAGGCAGTTAATGTAAAACTGAATAATATTAAACCTATTTACGATGTTGAAACTCCTGGTGCAAATATAAATATGACATTTTTCGATGCTATTAAAAGTAAATTATCAAATCTGGATACTTATCAGCCTGTTATTAATTCATATTCGTCGAAATTTTCAAGAACAGCTCCTCAAACAGCAACATCTTTCTGGGTTGCTTATCCACAAGATAATTCACCTGGTACTGTTAAAAGGCAAGTTGAAGAAGATCCATTGAGTAAATTGTATAATGAAATTAATGCAGAAGAAACTAAAAATAAAATGAAAGGAGAATTTCCAAGGTCTGTAGAAATGGAAATGCATCAGGGATACCAAAGTATGCCTCCTGGTGCAGTAGAATCTATACAAGCAGGAGGTGGATCTGCTCCAGGTCACGAAGGAGGAGGCATTAATTTATTGGTAAGTTATAATATTTATGTAATATATTAATAAATACAAAAATATTATCAAAGTTTTGTTATATTAGAATTTATTCAAAATTAGAAAATAATACACCACTTTATAGTAGTGTGTATATATATATGATGCTAAAAATATTATAAATGAATCAAAATGATAAATTTATATACAACTTTTCTCTGAGCAATACTTTATATTTTGTTAACTTAATAAATTTGAATATTTAAAAAGTTATATAATGAACTTGCTCACAATAATATTTGAATTTTGAAAGATTTTAAATATAATTATTGACAAATCCAATTGTTTTTCCTTTTGATTCTTTTATAAATTAAAATATGGATTCGAGGTTTTACCGTATGTATAAAGGTATAATGCAATGAATATTATAGCCATAGTATTTATTCATGTAAATTGAATTCTTCGATTATTCAAGTATTTCTAATTTATAATATTCGTAAATTCAATTAGAAATTTCATATAGTTTGATTGCATATATTCTTTCAAACGAAGTATTACTACTTTAATTCTGTTTATTATTTACTATTTACTTTAAACAAATATATACATTGTATTGCAAATATATATAAACAAAAATATATATTCTATAACTGAAAAAATATATATAATTTAAGTTAGATAATAATGATAAAAAAGTTGAACTTACAAGTATGCTTATTTAAATGATTTATATTTTAAATGAATCTTTTATTTTATACATGATATTAAATAAGTAAACATAAACAATTAATATTGTTAAATATAAAGTATTTTTTATTATTAAAAATACATTTTGTTCTTTTCAGATTGATTAAAATACAACAAAATATATTCAGTAAATCATGAATAAACTTTTAAGCTAATTATTAATTAATCATGTAATTGATATCAAATTAATTTATACAAATCGTAAAATATCCTCTAACTCCAATCACTCTATTTCAGATTCAAATGCCCATGTCGAATTCACGAGCTCCAGCTCTTGAAAATGTTAGTTAACATTTTAAAATGCATTTAATTAATGATTTATATAAAAAAAAGAAAAATTTATGTTTCAGGATTCTAACAATTATTGGAAAGATTTTTCAAGAAATCAGGGTCGTAGACATCATCACAATCATCACTAGTTGAAGAGGTCGTCATTTTACATATCTTTTATAATATAAATTTCATCGTAAATTAATAAAATATGATAATAAAGAAATAATTGTATATAAATGCTACTTTATTTATTACCTATTCATGGTCTTCTAGGGCAAGTGATAAAATACTATGTAGTTTACTAAATTATTTATTTATGATGCAAAATAATTTTTAATTGCGTTATTTTGAAATAATAATATTATTATGAATAATATTTCAATACTATTATATTATAATAATAAACATTAATCATAATTATAAATATTTATTTATTTTGAAAATATAGTAATAACTTTACAAAAATATTATATTAATATATATAAATAAAAATATTTCATTAATAACTTCAGGTGAGAAATAATGAATAAATTCTTTTAAAAATGTACTTTTTCACTTTATTTTTCTTTCAGGTAAAGTAATTATAAATTATAATGTATGTAGGAATTTACATTAATCTTACAGGAAAATATGTCGCATGTATGCGCAATCCTGCATCAAGTGCGTTGTTTGGTAATAATTGCAATCAGCAATGCATTGCACGCAGGATAGCGTTAGCATGCTGAAATTCTACAAGCGCTTTAAATTGATCGGTAATCAGAGTGAACATCTGGAAGAGTCTTTATGAAAGGTACGACTTTGTATGTACAATTTTGTCCTACGCTTTTGCTGACTATTAACAAGGCAATAGCGTAGTTTTTATTTTAAAATCGTTATCTATTTATTTATTAGAATCGTAATAACCAACGATAACAAGTGTATAGTTATATCGAGAGTGAAATATATTGGACATACATCGACTTAAGTATTTTTAAAAAATATGGTATTTTTTTCTATTTCATTATTAATATTAATTTTTGAAAAAACTGTGGAAATAGTATAAAATCCTATCGAAACCACACTTAATTTAACATTGCACAACGATAAATGCTTTGCTAACAACAATGCATATATATATATGTTTGCTTATTTATTTGTAAATTCCATTTTTTATTTATTCATATATCAGAAAGTAACGAGATATGCTGGCAGTTAAATCTTGAGTTAGTTATAGCATTGTATATATGTGTGAGTGTGAGAATGTGTGTGTGTACTTGTGCGCTCGTGTATTTAATTTGTTTATTAATTTATTCTTAAACATTAAACATTCATTGGTCCAATATTTATTTGTGGACTAAAATAATAATTGTACAATATTAATTTAAAATTATATAAATATAAATAATTTGAGAACGGATATAATAAAATTGACTTTCAAAACCTAATTAAATAAATATAATCATTAAATTAATATTTTGTTTTATTAGAATTATATAAATAATAGTGAATTTGTATAATAACAAATATTTTTATACAAATTTAAAGGAAGAAAAGTTGAATACTATATTTACATATAGCAGTATGTCAACTCAATAAATTATATACAAAATATCTATTCATTAGTCTAGTTTACATTATATACTTTTATAATATCGATTTAATAATTTAATATATTTTATTCTATTAAATATAACTCTAGTATAAAGTTAAATAAATCATCAACTGATCTTCAATGTTTTCTTTGGTTAATTAATTTATATTGTTATAATATTACTTTGATCGTGTAAAAAACTGTTGATAAATGTCTATAAAATACTGTAAATTAGAGTGTATAAAACTATGCGCAAACATTTACTACAAATATATAAAAACTCCTAAATTTACTATAAAACATCAAATATGGTACACGATTTTTTGGAATATTATCATTATATTCTTATCTTAAAATTAAAGCAATCAGAAAAATTAAAAAAGTTTATAGTAAATACTGTTTTTATAATTAAATATTTAAGTATTTGATTCCACAAATAATATAATATGTAATAAGATATATTAAAGAAAACACATACGTCAATGAAAACTGATGAATATTAAAATTTAAAATATATTTAAGTAACTTCGATGGGTTCCATTTCGACAGTTTCTGTAAGAGCTTCTTCATTCATAATCATAGTAGAGGAGTCATGGTCGTTCAATAACTATTGTCATCTAGTCTTGCTTACGTAGGAGACAAGATGCTCTACTTGGTTGTCGATTCGCATGAGTAACAAGTAAGATGCCAAAACACTTCCCAAAGTTACAAATAAACTTAAACCTTCGAAAATAAGTTTTGGTGCAAAGATTTTCCAGACCATTAAATGCCTACAATGTATTGTAGCAGCTAGCATACTTGCAAATGTCTAAAAAATTAAAAATTATTATAATGAACAATAATTGTAATTTTGTAGAACATATATATGTTACATATATTGTAAATAATAATAACGTTATTATCTGTATATATTATATGAAGAACATTATATATTTTATGTTTGTTATTGAATTATTAGTTTCAAAATCAATCTGATAAATTTCAAAAGAAAAAATAACTAAAATAACAGAAATGTAGAAAGTGAATTATTAAAGAAAATCATTATATATTATTCAATATATATGAAAGATAATAAATGTTTATGAATTTTTTATACTTTTTCATTATTATTCGTCATGTATTGAAACGCGATGAATCTATATTATGTATATACCTTAACTCCATGAAATAGTATGTATTTTCCAGCTACAGAGAATGTAACAGTATGAAAAAAAACATTCTTTTCAAAAAGGATGAGTTCTCCTCTGCTCATTTCATAATCTTTTTTAAATTTTGCCTTTGCTAGATTTGGGAACATCAAATTTAAGGCAAATGGCATTATTATCAATAATGGTAACAGTGATCCAAAAAATATATATGAACCAAATGTATTTATACCTAAGAAATATAAAAACATATATTATTAAGTGAAAAAAATGCATTATACTTGAATATTAAATGATAATTAAATTTACAATATTATAACTTACAAATAAGTATTGTTTGAATAAAATAATGTTGAAATCGTTCATCTATTCCAATAAATGCAGCATCCCAATGTAATGTTAGAAATGTCGCTTGATGCCCTGTTGCATAGAAGAAAAACTCTGCTAACAAAAACCAGCAAAGAAGAACTATATTTGGTATGCGTAACAGTTCATCTGAAAAATAAGTAACATCGATTAATTTGGTTACATACCTCTTTTAATAAACATAAATAATTATTACTATAATTAAAGTATATTTAATGTTCTAATGTAAAAATTTTACTGTTATAGAAAATTAGTTAAATCTTTAATAATAAAAACCAAATAAAATATAAATGTAAATTTTGTAAAGTTTAATTTGAAAAATGTGTTTTATACATTAGCACTAAATACTAAGTAAAGAATGATTACCTATATTATTAGCTGTTTGGAATCTCTCAAAACTAGACATAACTAATACTGCGATGCCAGTAACAAACATTATAAAAGCACTAGGGGCTAATACGTATCCTAGCAATAGTGCATGTAAAAGAATCAGAAACACTCCTAACTGAATAAATGTTGAACTGTACACAGTTCCCAGTCCATAAACGACTGGTAATTCTGCATCTTCTCTCTCTTCTGATCTGCGTTTGTAAATGGCATTTTTAACTTTTTCAAATAATCTTGGTATTAAATTTTCACCATGATAAACGTCGATGCTTTCTCTTTTTCTTGGCAATAAGTAAACACTTAATGGTTTGTAATACAGAATTAAAATTGCAAGTATAATGAGAGAATAAACTATTCTTGGTAAAGTATTGACTTGCCAAGATAATACATATTTGATCTTAGCATCTTTTGGTAACTTAAGTATCCAATAACAACCCATAAAGACAACAATCACTGCAGGGCAATATCTTGCAACCATAACACTTGGAGCAAATCCTGTTAAATTTCCACAATTTCTTAACCAAATTCGAGTGACACTAATGAACAGTGCTAGAATTAGCAAAGAAATTATCAATGAAGATCTTTCGAAATTTTTCGAAATAACAGAGCCAACTTTGCCCATAATGATAGAATTTGCACATAAATCTCGCTGCTGCTCTTCACGGCATCGCCAAAAGTAATTGGAGAATCTTATTGCAAGGCATGCAAATATTCCAATCATTACTAGTATGATTCGAAAATTGGTTTTTGTAACTGGTTTTGGAAACATTTTAGATTTTCTTTCTTGATTTGAATTTTCATTTGGTTTTTCCGATTTGTTTACGTTATAAATAAATAAACAAAAGAAGGTAATTAAAAGAAATGACAAAATTTTGTCTTCTTCAATTATATAGCTGTTAGAAAATAATCCACAAATTGTCACAAGAAACGCAATTTTTGAAATATAATTAGTTTGTTTAAATCTACTTGCATTGTACCAAGTACTTGATATAACATCCCAATTTTGAACTAATAATATAGCTAGTAAGCACACAGATATCATTCCTGTAATAAAGAATATTGAGTTTCGAAGATCAGTGACAATATTTGTTAAGTACAAAATAAATACTATTATCACAGCTAAAAAGTTACACCATTTCGAGCACTTAATGAAGGAAGATTCGAAAATTTCAATCAGTCTTGCTTCAGAAATTCCATTGAATATTAAATAAAAGAAGAATGATGAACAAAACATAAGAACAAGACCTTGACACATGAGACTCGAATTAAATGCTACCCAAACATCATTACACATAGCATGTAAATCTCTGAAATACTTTCGTGCATCATGTAAAAAATGCCGAAAATTGTTTTCGTTATCCACGTGTGATATTTTCTGAAAGAGTTCATTGTACATTTCATTTAATTTATTTATGTTTTCATCAGAAAATAAAGTATTACTTGAAACGTAATTGTCAATGTATTTTTTTGTCTGAATAATATTTTTCCAAATTACAGTAAGAGCATAATTAATATCAGCCATGTTATTATTCTCTAAATTAAAACTGGGCAAAGCATCCAAAATAACAGAACCAATATTAGAGAATGGTACTGCATTTCCAAGGATTGCTGAAATGGTAGGTACCAAATCAATTTGATTAATAAAGTTTGGAGCATCAACAAAAGAACTTTGTATTAAAGGTATTTTGGAATAAATAAACATTGCTGCTTCTACTTCATCAGAACTGTCTCCTCCATGATCTCCAGATTCTGTCATTCCATGATCTCCAATAACAATTAACATCATGTCATCTTCAAGAGAATCAGTAATGTCTTTAATTAAATTATTTGTTTCATTTAATTTTCTGAACATTTCTGGATGATGCATACCGTGTTTATGACCACAGTGATCTATGCCTAGAATATGAGCTACCAAAAGAGACCAATCTTTTTCTCTTAATTCATTAAAAACATGACGACGCACTTCTTTATCTACAGTATCTAAGTCCCAAACATTAAATGATGGTGATGGATACTGTCGTAAAAATTTATTAGGAAATAGTGTAGTCCAAGTATCATCACCCATAAAAATTACACCATTATTTAGATTTTGTTCAATCCAATTATCATCTTGTACATTTTCAGCTGCAAAATTAGAGTTGACTTCTATAAAAGTTGGTAAAGTTCCAGTAGCTATACTTTTCAATCGCTGCATTGTAGTAGTT
>JABFQC010006534.1:0-10710 GCA_022817085.1 Psilanteris sp. ZL-2020 | reverse complement strand
GTTCTGAACATCTGAACGGTTATTTTAAATATTTGTTGATTTTGCGTTCTTATGGCGCCAGTCTTTCATATACAGATACTCAAGGAAAATTACAAATAATTACACAATTATGAAGTTATACGGCGCTTGTAAATATTATTCAATTTATTTTACAATAGAAGTAACAATTTCGCAAAAAAATAAAACATTTAAACTGCACTGAGTAAAATGTTTAGATGACACTATATAGTGAATGTTACTTTAATTTATATATACTATATAAATCATATACTAAATATACTAAAATACTAAAAATATACTAATATAAATTAAATTTTATACTAAAAAATATATATATAAAACTAGTTCTAAGTGAAACTTTTCTAGTAGATAATAACGGGAATTAACACAAATTTAACGGACAATTTAAAATCTTAGGTAAATTATATATTTATATATATTGACATATATATAATTGATATATATATTGATAATTGATATATATATTAAAAATATAGCAGAGCGCATCGGGCGGCCTTCTGCCACCCTCATTATGGAATGGGGGGGGGGGGCTATGCCCCCCCTTAAAAATCTAGCCAAACCCAAAACACAAGGTTCTAGGGGGCCCTAGGACCGTATTTTGCGGGTCAGTCCTAAAACGTACCATCCGTAAAGTATATAACAATGCGTAAATGAAAAACAAGATTTCCGTCTGTCCTAAAAGGGCTCATTAATTAAACTTATATATATATATATATATATTTAATAACAAATATTTTATAAACAAATAATAAATTGAAAATATATTTATAGCATTCTTGCTATACATTGCTTATGAGAAAAAATCTTTTCAAATTATTCACTAAAATGCAAGAAACTATTAATATATATATAGCTCCCCCTTATGTATGTATATCGCAAGTTTTATTAATTTAGTTTCTTCGAAGTAATTCTACTAACCGCCTAGATAGTTTCTCGCAAATTAAATTTTTCAAGCTTACAGTGGATAAATCTGGATAGTAACTTGTCAGTATTTTATAAATATATCTAGACTAGTCTTATCAAAAACTGACAAGTTCTTTGAGTAAACTAGCCACCGACCTGTGAAACGTTACTAAGGTATAAACGTTATATATACGTGTAAAATTTAAATTTGTCATACACTTTATAGTAAAAATGATTGTACCACTGAAATATTAAGTATAAACAAAAATACTCTCAACGTATTTAAAATAAAACTTATTCAAACAATCAAAGTATAAAATTTACTAATAATTTTGTTCAATGTGATGTTATATATAAATGTGCTATGAGTTAAATAAAACAAACGTAGATATAATTTTAAATAATTCGATCATCGAATTTCAATAAACGAAATAAAACGTTATAAATATATATATATAAAGCTTTCGGAAAATGTCAACTATTATCTTTCTATACTGTACAATGAACATTTTGGAACATTGTGCGTTAGACGAGATTCGATCAAATGAAAACATTGATGAGGAAAAATTAGTAATACGATACATTTAAGACTTTTTTGCAAGGGGTTGGGGTGGTATGCGTGAGGCATACCTGAACAAAGTAAGAAAGAGTGCTTTGATTGGAATCAAATAAAGTAAGGAGGAGTTGCTCGCATCCGGCCTATTAAAAGCGGTCTCTAAGAACCCCGCGTTTTATTGTTACAATGCCTCTCGTATTAAGAATAATACCTTTATTTACAAATTTAAAGATCAGATTTCAAAATATTCCGCGTGGTATTTTATCAATATTAGCTCCACCTAATTTCTGGTCCTTCCGTTTCAAAATCATCAGGACTGCCACATAAGCTTCGTCTTTTGTCAACTTTTAATCAATTTATGAAACCCCGCTTCACAATAATGTATAACAGCAATGCAAACAAAACGCTTCGATTCGAGAATCGAAAGTTTTATTTGCGTATGAAAATGACAAAATCCACAAATGTTAAACAAAATTAAAGCGACCTAATTATCACTCTCCAATGGTTACACAATTTTTTATTACATTTTTCTTTATTTACCGAAACACAAATTTTCATATTTAAAACGACCATTTGAGGGGACTAAAAGTAAATAAACAAACATCCGAGATCGCAATGTCAACAGACCTAAGCCGACCTAATTATCAAAACATTATCCAATGTTTACAAATTTATTCACCTTCCTTTTATATTTTCTAATAATACATCCAAGTTCCAATTGAAACGATATTTGGAAAAAAAAGGTAAACAAACATTCTAGATCGAAGTTGCATGACAAATTTATTCACGCACGCACTTTATGTTGATATAAAAAACTTTCTACTCCTTCATCTGAATATGAATTGAATAGTTGATATGAAGCTAACAATATGTAATAAACCGTGTTATGTTGTTTGGCGCACGATTTTCTGTAGATAAATCCAAAGTTTGAAGGGTACAGGTTATTTGTATGGTATCGTTGATGGTCCATGCATATGCAAAGATCTCGAAAAGGCTTCGTTGCACTCACAAGCTTCGTCAGATTAAGGGTTTCGTCGTGGTTGTGTTTTATGTAACCGCGTTCTTGTCGAAGGGAGGCCGCATCACCCACGATGATCTGGCACTGTTTTATATAAATTGCTAACTTGATTACATACACGTCGTTGCACATGCGGGGTATCTTGTCGCACATCGTTTATTATCCTACTCTTTTTGTTCGGTTTTTTTTTGTCTTTTTTTAATATTAATAAAACAAACTTTCAGTTTATTTCACTTGTTTCAAAGTAAGTAATATCATAAGTAATAATAATACCAATTAAAAACAAATTTATCTCCAAACTAATACCGTTACAATAATAATGATAATAATAATAATAAAAATGATAATATAAATTTATTTACATTTTTGTAATAATAAGTTTAAATATTAAAATTGAATATGTATTAAGTTCCTTCGTTTTCTTTTACAATGCATTCATTATATTAAATTTATTTTCAAGTCAAATATTTATTGTTTCGTAAAATCAAGTTTTTCATTTTGTTAGAGTTTATGGCGCAATGAAATTTCGTGGCTGTTTTCGATGTTTTTGTGTCTCTGTTGCAAAAGGAATAAATCAGAGCTTCACGCGTTGCATAAGGTGTGTCTGTCAATTAGGGCGAGTTAGCGCGAAGTTTCCTGATTCGCTGAATCGGCTTTTCTACAACCATTCGCTGGATGTCATAGCTGTCTACCCACCCACGACAAACCTTATCTACGTCAATTGTAAGTACGTTCATATGTACCTACACAGTGACTGGTATGTATAATAAATTGAAGAACTGCGGTATGATATTTTCGATGTAGTTACAGGCATTACTTTACAAAATACTGAAGTGATAATTTACAAACAATTATTCACCTATATTTTATTTTGAAAATAAGTAGACTTTGCGTGTTGTATATTACGATGTAGAATAATAAAATTTTAGTTCGATGCAAGCTTTCAAATAAGAACAAAGTTTAATAACAAATAATTTGATAATTTGATTACGTATTTTTTAATTATGGTGGTTCATACACTGAGAGAAATAAATGACGAAAAATTACTATCTATTTTATAAGAATAATATTTACTGTTTTTAAAAGAAAAAAGTAAGTTCTTTACATCGAAAAATATTACTTTATCATAATATATTACTTTGAAAAATAGTAAATATTCTGATTTTTCTCTTATGATTCCAAATTAAGGAAATATATAGTAATTTTTCGTTATTTATTTTTCTCAGTGTATAATTTAAGACGATATATATATTTTGAAGTTCATTTTCACAATTTAAATATTTAGGTTGTATTAGTTTTGGGTATGGAATTTTTATTATAAAATGAGATAATAATTTAAAAAATTATAATTATAATTCATTTTATTTAATTTAGTTTGTCTTATATTTAATTTAATTTTACATGTCTTTAGACATTTATAATAAGACACGCTGTATGTTATATATATTTACACAAGAATAAAAATAATAAAATATATATTGTATATAATTCATCTTTCAAATTTCAGAAATATGAAGATTATTAATTTTACATATAATTGTTTTTATGTAATTATAAAGTGTAAAATTTATATGTTTATACATAGTAAATATATTCAGAGAGAAACCTAATAAATATGTCTTTAAATATTTTACATAAATTACATTTTTAATCTCAATAATTCTGGATTAAAATTCACATCATGTAATACCAGTCCTGTAGGAAATCAATTGAAAAGAATTTTTTAATTATTCATGATGATGATAGTTTATTTATAAATATATTATAATTAATGACTTTATTTTTAAAATTGATTGCATCCATTCTGTTATTTTAAAACAATGAATTTTAATTTTTAATAATTACCGTTTTCATGCATATTAAAATTAAACGCTCATTTCTCAAATGATGAAAAATATATTGTAATTATTTCTTCAACAATAGGAGACAAGCATAAATTATTTTATTTTTTAACAATAAGAATAACAATTAAAATGACAATGCACTACAATAAGGCACATCACTTCCTTCAAAACCTGAAACAAATTTATAAAGGGTCAATATTTAAAAATCTATTCATAAAATCAGATTTCATTTTCACATGTATCATTTTTCAAATTCAGAAAGGAAGTTCCACTCTGCGCAAGGAAATGCATGAAAATTGATTTTAGCTGTAATTGGTTCTGAATGGCTAAAATTGTATTCTGTTGATGAATTTTAAATTTTTCGTTTTTGTTGATTTAGCCATAAGTCAAAATCATTATTTAAAAAATTAAAAAATAAAACAAACAAAAAAAGAAGGAAAAATAAAAGATTAAATATATTCTTACTTTAAAAACTAAAAGAAACCTTAAATTAATTTATAATTCCATATATATATGGATGACATTTTCACGTAGTATTTTTGGGTTGAAATTTACACTTTTTGGAACCTAAAAATTTAGCTTCAAATTTCTTAAAGGTGAATTATAATGTAAATTTTAGTTTAAACTTTGAAACATTGAAATTTTTTAATCTAAAAGAGATTGAAAATAGGTTCTAGATTTGATATTACAATTTTAACCCTACTTTCAAACTTTACAGCCTACGTTATTTACTTTGTTCAATAAATTTATTTGATTGAGATTATTAATTAATTACAAAACACTAAACGTGTTGGTTTAAACTGTAAACAGTAGATATTTGCACATTTTATCAATAAATATAATGTTTTATTAATAAAAATTATATATTTTTCTTTCTTATTTCGTATTCTATTTTACTTTTCATACGTCATATGATTGAATGTATTTTGAATCCATTTGATCCTAAACGGGAAATTTTAGACGTTTCGAGGTTAAAATTAGAGTCTGAATTTCAACTCTGGTTGTTTTCAATTGTACACCTAATTTTCCTCCATGCAAATATATGAAGACATTTTTTTCTAACAAACTGAACTACTAAAATTCTTGCACATAAATAAAAAAAAAAACACAATAACAAACCACATTTATTTGAAGTTGCAATTTGTTATACTTTTCTCAGCAATTTGAACTCAGCAAATATGGTTTGCTGACAAACACGTTCGTTATCAACGACATTCGTACAGAACTGAAATTCGGCTATGTTATTAATGTCAAAGGTCATCGCGGAATACTTGTAATGCGATATAAATAAGCTCGGGGTACGGAATCACGTAGGTATTTGGATACGTACGGAAGGGAAAGCGACAGAAGGAAGAGGTACACGAAGGGGATAGTTGTGAGGCAACAGCATTTAATCTCTTAATTACGGCCAGATAGTCTCGTTTCTTAGCGTTAAAGACGGTGTAAGCATTAACCGTAATACTACGCGGATAATCCCGCCATCCGGCTTGTTTGTTAAATAATATGATAGTCAAACGGATCGTGTTAGCGTTTACCGTGTCTCATTTTACCTCCTACATTTTTCTATTTGTTATAAGTTTGCGGAATAAAAATATTGAACCTACCCCGTGTAAAATTTCACCTTCTACTTTCGACTTTAAAAAATTAATATTTTATTATAAAGAATTTGCAACTAACTGAGATGTTTTTTCACTTAAACAATTTACTTTTTTAAACACAGAAATATAAAAAGAAACAAAATTGAAAGTACTAAATATAAAAAATTAATGTATCACGACTATAAGGATTGATGCTTTCTTTAGAATAATGAAAGTAATTAAGAACTTTAAAATAAGGGTTTAAAACGTAAAATGTGTTAATGCTTACTTTTTGGTCCTTCCATATGGAACATTCTATATATATATTGATTGTTATTTACATTTGTCTAAACAGAGAATATAAATTATATAATATTTCTATTGTAATTTGTATATTCCATATAATAATATAAAAAAAAACATTTTATAAACAATACGTTTTACATAATTATTTTTCTCTACAAATTTCCACTTGTTTCAACGTTTTGAGGTTAGGTTCTGAAATTTACGTTGCTTGAAGTCGAATAAATTAAAATAAAATTCCTTTTAATCCTCGACGTTCCTTCAGTAATATTAAAATTAATGAAATTAATGTAGTACTATCACTTGCGCCACTTCTCCCCACAGATGGCGCGAATTTCCGCGCAAATAATTAGTAGCAGTTTTGTTGCAAGTTGTCTGTGCCGAGCGCTCAAACTGATTACTTTGCAAACGCGCGCAGTCTTGAAATTATTCCCATAAACAAATATCCGTGATTGAACAACCATTACGGAAAATTGGATAAACAAACAAGCATGTCATTTTGTAACGCTGGTTCGTGCTCGATGCAACCTGTAACCCAATTTAAATCGCGAGACGCGCCAGGTGGAGCGGTGCCTCGCGGCGACGGCTTTCGTTACAATTTGGCAAGGTTGGCCTGAAGGCTTTAATTAAAATAATAAACGTATTTCCTAATCCGACACTCTCGGGCCTTCATTTCTCTGACAACCCTTCATTGCGCGGCGCATAGACGGCGTTCGCGGCCTCTTCAGTTTCTGCTTCTGTGTATAAATGTTTCCATATTATTTCGCGAATCTGGGCGTTGTTGCGAGAAGGGCGTCAGTGCAGGGTCTGGGTAAATTTATTGCGGCGAAAAGTGCGGATATGGCACATGGGCGACGTCGAGAGAGCACCAGTTCCAGTCATGGATTTACAATTTTCGGCGCCCGACAAACTTGCCCGAGCACGTCGTTTGTTTGCAAATAATTTTGAAAATACAGAATTTTACTCGAATCAATTTCGGTGAGTTTATTATTTCTTGTATTTTTAAAATTAAGAGCGCTAAATTCCATTGAATTTAGTTGTAAAGTAAACATAGTTCAATTTGACCTTCCTAATTGTTAACGAAAACAATAAACCAAACGAATATTATTTCGCTTTTATTGTTTCCTGGAAATTTAAACATCAACAATGAAACATTGAAAATGCATTTTGTTATAAATATTATGTTTGTTTTGAAAATAAAATTCATTTTCAACCGTTGCCCGTTACAAAAGGGCGCAATTACTGCGTTATTAAATGAATTATTAATTTTTTGCCTCAGTCGGAATAAAAAGTCCGCGAATTTAATTAAGCCGCATTCCGCAAGCAATTTCCGGACGGATATCTTTGAGGCCCATAGCAATATCTGTCGTTCGCGCGTGAATCCGTCACTGCGAGTTCCGGGTCGAGTGAGTTGGTATTTCGAGGGGTTGGCTTGGCTTTGGCGTCTCGTTACAGTGGTTGGCGACGGGCTTGGGAGTATGGGGTTGCCCGCCGTGTTTTTCGCCGATTGAATCAATTAAAGTAGAAAAACTGACGTGCAAACGCGCACGCCCGCTAAAATATTCGAGACTTCTCGTTGCGGAGTGCTGGGACGGCTGGACGAGTGTGCAGGAAAAATCGGGGTTAATCTTCGAAATAATAGCATTGTACAATCCCAAAAAAGACGTTTACAAACGGCTTCCTTTTTTCGAGCGCGAGATTAACGCTCTTTTATGGATTCTTTGACGGAAAGCTATTATTATTTATTGTGGGATAAAGACACGATTGAATGCAGTTATATGCATCGATAAAAATGAAAAAGTTTTTTGTAGTTGAATTTAGCGCGAAACTAAAAGTTATCAACGATAGTTAACGTTATTGCGCGAAAAGCCGTGCCCGAATGCGTGAAACGGATTCGTGCTGTGAATACGTTTGGAATATCTACAATATTTTAATTTGATTATGATTATATGCATGCACAAATGGTGACTGCACAAATCGACAATTACATTTACGAGTGCTGTCATCTGGAGGAATTATGAGTAATCGCGAACAGATATTGTTTATCGATTGTTGCGAATTAGGTGGTTTGTTTATTCATACGGATGATACTTTTGTTATCTTGAACAATTGATATTGTCAACAGATTTAAGTTTAAGAACGTTATTAGCAAGTATTTTAAAAAACCAAGTCTGCTTCCAAGCCAATAGGCTGAAATATATAATAAATAATAATGTTATTATTCGAAAATATATTCCACTACAATTCCTTGAATATCTAATTCCATGCGAAAATAAATATTTACATTACTACTTTTAAATGACCTTTAAATTGAATATAATTGAAAAACATTGCTTTTTAACAATGTATGCATCTTATACTTCGACTTTATAATTCCATTCGAATTGTTTTGATAAATAATTAAAAAATGAAATTTCTAATAAAACAATTTACATTGAAATAACGTTATTGAAAAAGTTCTTTCTCATTCGTGAGATCTTCGTCGAATATCAAATTATTGTCACAGACGACTAGTGTCGTTCTAACAAGATGCGTTCGGAAAACTGTCACAAAGTGTCAGATTCTCGATTCGCGTGATTTTCGTCGTATAACTTTATGATATCTCGGTTAACAAGGGCTTCTCGTTTCCTCGACGGCGTTTTTCGCCATCGTTTGCCGTCGCGCATTTGTTGTCCTGACCCAATAACTTTTCACGCCGGCTCGGTGTCAAAACAATAACACTTGTCGGGAATCCGAAAGTTGACTTGTCATGATCGATATTCGTGGAACGGTTGGCAGCGTGACCAACGTAAAATTGTGTCAAATTTGAAGCAAAGCTGCTCTGTGGCAGATTTGGGTGAAAGCTGACTGCAACTTTCCAGTGCATTGTCACGGTCATATTTCTGTCATGAGGTTTGGTCAGTGGGTCAGGATATTCGATTTCGTGGTAGACAAACGGTAGCCGTATTGGGCACCCGTCAAATACGTATTCGAGTCTTTAACAAAAGAGGACTTCTGCGTCTTCTTTTACGATTCGTCGGGTAAAACTCCGCGTCCAGTCTAGGACTGTTTTATACAAAAACAATGTCTCCCAGTTGTGTTCTGTTTTCAATTGTTTCGTCAACTCGAATGGTGTTATTTGCGTGCAAGTTTTATGACAGGGGGTTTATTTGGTTTCAACGATGGTACGCGCGGACCCGACCAAACGCATTGGGATCAAAAATTAATGCTTTGCTCTTTGGAACAGAAGTCAAGTTCTATTAAGACGTTCAGCTTTACACTGGTATTGACTATTTCACTGGAGTCGTTTCCGTTCGAAAACAATGCTTTTTATGTATTTGTGAACTGCAGTTGATGTATATTGTCTATTTTAATTGGAAATATTTGTTATTTATTATTTAGCTTATTAATTGTTAATAGTATTGAATAAGTTCATTTAACTCGGGAGTGGGCGTGCACCGATTTTTTTTCTCTGGCCAATTTTTATTTTTTTTCTTTTTTTCATTTTTCAGTTATATTTCTTATAGAACGTATATATTGACACGCGTGTAAATTCTTTTTAAGCGTTTCTGAATAGTTCAGTATGTAAAATTTTTATGTTTCACTATCCGAAATTAGTCACAAAACGCGCGCGAAGTGAGTCGCGGTCATTCGACCATATAGCGCCCACTAATGTAAAACAGTTTTTGCAAGACTATTGTATTACCCTGTAGTTTACCACTTTACGTTAATTCTTTCATTTGGCAGGTACAGTATTTTGGTGTTTGTAGATTATTATAAGAATATAGTTTAAATATTAAAATTATATAAATGAAAAATATTAAAAGTACATTATAAATCATATTTACATATTATTACACCTTGAGAAATATAACCTTGTTATTTTAAGAGGAAATTTTATGTTAAAATTTTCAAGTTATATCCATACAATTTTATGTTTTAGATAACAAAATTATCTAATAAGGTGGCATAAAAATAAGTACCGAATAAAAATTTTATCGGAAATTATTAATCGCATAACAAAATTAAATAACAGGAAAAAATCTGTTACAATAATATAAAAAAATGTTAGTATAATATTAGCAGAAAATTCTTGTATTATTAACAAGAATTCCGGTTACTATAACAAGACATATTTCTCGGTTCAGATATATTCTGACGTTGTTAAATTATAAAATTATTATAATGATTATAGTTATAATATAATAGTTATAGTATTATAATTATACTACATTTTGATGTAATATTTATTATTTAAATTTTATTTTAATAAAACTAAAGAAATAATATTATAATACACATTGAACATAACACGTTTTACAATAAAATACCCTTTTATTATATTAATATTAGTTAACAACGATTGTTTACAAGCGTAACAAACTCGGTCGAGAAAGAACCGACAGTGCGCCAACTAACGTTATTATTTTTAATTAACGCGTCTACTGCCGGGTTAAACATCTATGTATTCATGTTATAGGAATATTCTGGTTTTGAAGTGAATATATT
>JABFQC010006533.1:0-10711 GCA_022817085.1 Psilanteris sp. ZL-2020 | reverse complement strand
TTTTTAACATGTTCAATTTTTACCACCAAAAATTACCGTTTAAACAGTAATTTTCAGGACCTGACCGACATATCTTTGCATTACTGTTAAAAACAGTAAAAATTTCTGTTATATTTCTCTCAGTGTATATTAATCGCTTATTCCCAGCAATAATCTGTACAAAACTAGTCCACAACAATTATAAGATTAAGAAAGTTTGTATTGGAAAAATTGTAATATAAATCATAAAAGTAGGATAGTACTAAAGAAAGTTACAAATAAGTGTATAAATATTATGTAATATACGAAATATATACTTTTGTATAACAATCAATATTACAATATATAAAAAGTTATATAAAAACAGTTAATACAGTTTAGTAAAACTCGTTTTTCGGAAACCTAAATTCTTTTAAATTGTTACAGGTAGTGTTTTTAAAAATTAGTTACTTATGTAAAAGGAAAATTTACATTAATTATGCCATAATGTAATAATAATACCATTTGCATTATTATTAAATAATGTAAACAAAGGTTATTTAATTAGGGATCTGTATAATAATAAATTTCTCATATAATTTTATTAATCATTTGTATGTTATATATATTGGCATATATACATTATAATTGATTAAGTATATATTTAATTCTACATTGCGAATAGGAAATTACAGGAATTTACAAATTGATTATTCTTATATTAGACAATTTAAAACTTGTGATTTCTTAAATAAGTCGTCAATTGTTCCATTATTTGACGTCGGTTACGATTTGTAAGACTTTTACATTGTTACTTTTTATGGTTATCAATGAACATAGTTCTTACAGTTGTATGTTTTCTCAGTGTAGATGTTCAGTTGAAGAATCGTACAGAAGTTTTAATTTATTTCGTATTATTATTGAATTAATTAGTTTAGAACAATCTAAACATATTTAATAATAATACAAATATTGTAGCAAGAAGTTTCAACATTTGCAGACATTATGTAATTTCATCATAAATATTATATATAATTAATTATTATTATTAAATATTTCAACATTGATAATACTTTAATAATATTATCTATCAAATGCATAACCTATCTGAAATTTTGCAATCCGGATTATATGACATTAAGATTAATACTTCGGCAATGTTGTTTTCTCATTGTATAATTAATTATATATTATTTATATTATATAAATATGACATCTCTTAATCATGGCAGAATATTTCATGATTTGTTTAGTATATTAGTATAAGTATTATCGTAAAGTACGATATCTTACGATTATTTATAATTTGTAAAACATATTTTTAGATTGTGTACCAGTAAAATTTTGAAATCAGATATAATGCATTATTTTGTTAACACAAGTGTAAAATAGAAAATTAAACGGACAAATTAGTATTTAAATCAAATACTAAAGAATACGTTTTTAATTTATAAATATTATTATACACATTATTTTTATTGATCTTCAAAAGTGGCATTTGTTATTCAGCTGAAAACACCTTTCAATTAAATATATATACCAAATGCAATGTATATGTATATTTATATATATAATACTATTTTGAACTGATATCAATATCATTTTAATGTTCTAATAAAGTATCACTAGTCATAAATTAAAAAAAAATAAAAAAATATCAAGTCGTATAAAATTATCACAAATTTAACGACGAAATCATTTACAACCATTTCCTGGCCATCTTTGACTTTTTGCAAAATCGATAAAAAACCAAAATACCAGCAAATCCCCGAACCAAGTACTGCGGTTTACATTATAGAGAGTAATTACTAAAAAATATCTATTTCCGAATTTTTTCTGGACAAAATCTGAAACTAAATAAATTATTTTGAAAAAAAAAAAAACAATCACGCGGGAATGACGAAATCTGCAATCGCGCGTGCGCTCAACGAACAAGTTTAAAACAAGTTCAAGAATCCGGCAACGCCGTACTCGTCCGCAGACAAACTAATTAAAACACCCCGATTTTTGACCAAGTTTTGACCAGCTTCGTCACGGATCGACCGCCCCGAAACCGACCGGACCCGAATAATTGAATTTCACCGCGCGGCGCGCCGATTACCGAAACGTCCCCGCGAGCCAATTAAACCCGATTTACGCGTCATCGGCCCGATAGCCGACCCGCGACCGGTCGCGGCCAGAGTCGAGCACGATCCGAATCGGCGAACGGGTGTCGCAGACCACCTCCTCCGGGGCACCGCTTACATAATAATAATAATAAGATAATATTTGACGGCGTATCGGCGCGCAATCTTGTTCGACTATTGGCGCGTACATCGTTAACATCTACTTTTACAATATGACTCTCGTATTTCACGAAACGTTGCGGGCTCGTGAAATGCGAACTATTCGGCGCTGAAAAAGGTGAGGACGTTTGATTTATGACCGAGGTGTAAAATAATTTGAGCCGGTAACCGGCGTCTTCTTTGTTCGTTATGTGTAACATTGATCGCTCCTTCGACAATTTCAGCCGAGCGGCTTCTTGCTTTAAAAGAGCAGATGCCACGACGGCGGTCTTCTTCTTTGTCGTCCGTCGACTTTGTTTGTTGACAGCGCGGCCGCTTATTTAACGAGCTACTGCGCCGCCGGCAAACACGTCAGGATAAGACGAGATCGTTGCCATCGCATTTTTCTTCATTCGCTTCTGTCGCGCATAGAAGCATCTTTGTAAGTCGACGCTAGGCGCGCATTCTGCCGCGCGCAATTCGACTCGCCGATGAGGCCCCGCGCGCTTTCTTATCGCCGATTTCGATCGAACGGCGCGCGGTTATGACGGCAATTGAATTAGGGGCCGTTTTTGGTAACGAGACTCGGGACGACTCGGGACGGGGGTCGGGTCCGGCCGAACAACCGACGCCAATCGCCGGATAAATGTTGCCCGTTTGTTGTTTGTAAACATCGCACGAAGGTCAACGGGGTACCGCGGGACGAGCAATTCTCGCGAATTGGGTGGTGGTTGTTTGTAAATATTGAATAAAGGTCGCCTAGGTAAACCACAGGGGATGCGGGCGTTTGTTTGTTTACCGTTCTTGAAGGGTAAGCTTTTTGTCGGTAATGAACAGAGGTCAGAGCGGGAAATTGCGGGATAGGTGGTTGTTTTGATGTTTTTGACGCGCGAAAAGTTGCATTTTTTGCAAATAATGACGACGGTCACGGTGGTAAACAAAAGGGGAGGTGGTTGATTGGATGATGCGTTTGGTTTTTATTGCGCTTCATTGAATATTTAAGGATTTTGCTGAAATTGGCAGATGTTTGTGGTTTTTAATAATGAACAACGGCCAAAGTGTACACGGAGAAAGATTATATTTAAAAAATCTCAATATGAATAGTAAAACTAGGATACTCTTGTAAATCTGAGAAATTACTATATTATATAGTAAAATAATCAGTAATAATTTTTTCAATTTATGTAGCATTGTTTATTATAAGATACATAACAATTTTATCAGATTTGCACGAGTATCCTAGTTTTACTATTTATATTGCGATTTTTTAAACATAATTTTTCTCCGTGTAAAATTAAGAGAGATGTGATTGTTTGGATGATAGAAATTGGTTTCTAGAGTTTTTGACGTTGTTTGAAAATATAGATTTTTTTATTCGTAAACAATGATAAAGGTCACAGTGTAAACAAAAGGGAGTTGGTTGTTTGAATGATTTCGTTTGCTTGTTTTGTTTGTCCTTGAAGAGTTTTTAAGAAATTCGTTGCAATCAGCGGAGTTATTCACAGTTTGTAAATTATGAACAGAGGCCAGAATGAGAAATAATGAAGACGCGATTGTTTAACTGATGACTATTTATGAAGCCCTGGTGTTCCATGAAAGTGTAGAATTCCAATGGAATTGGATGATAATTGTTGAGTTTATTAATTGTAAATATTAAAAAAGGTGTTAATAAACAACAGAATGTGCTAACGTTAAGAGGATGAAATATTGGTTTGTATTTTTTCCAAACAGTAAATTCACATTTACTTTGCATTGATTGAACTTCGTCATTGAGCACTTCGTCACTAAACTACTAATTAATTTATTTATTTATGAATTGTTTATGAACGGCCGGCGAACGAAGGTCACGTAGATAGACAAAAGGCAACAAAATTATTTTGACGATGTAATTCGTGTTGTTGTTATTATTGTTGCAGCTGATGAAGTTTCAAGAATTTCGAAAAAATTGGCATCCAATTGAATACCATTTGTTGTTTATACGCTGATTCAAAGTTACATTGGTAAACAAAACGAGATGACATTGTTTAGACAGAGATGACGATGTAACACTTCAGTGCAATTTCGAGTTAAGGGTACTGGAGCGAATCAATGTTGGATGGTTGACTGTTAACTCGCGTATAATAGAATAAAGTAGGGATTATAGGGGTAGACGAAAGATGAAAAATGGGAAAGGGAGACATATTTCTTGTTTGAGTTGCGCTTTGCAGAAGTGGTATATGCCTTTTTTATTTAGGAGAATGCACGAAGGTAATAAATATACTGACTATATTTATATAGCTACATATATATATGTATATAGTATATGTATATATATTGCATGTACAGAAATAATTGATGGTTTATTCTAATCTCTGAGAAAGGGTCTAAACAATGTTATATTTGCAAAATTTTCAAAAAAAAAATATTTCAAATGTTTGATAAAAGTTGAATTATTATTTATCAATTCTTCATTACATTTCAAAATTTAACGACATTTGAGCATCAATTACATAACAATCATAATGTTTGAATCGAACTGTTCATAACACCAAAATAGCGCGAACAAGAAAAAGTGCACATCTATGCAAACACTCAACAATTGGGTCGCTCGATGCTTCGAACTGGAAAGCAGCCCCCGTTGCTTAAACACGAAGAATGCATTGAAAACCGATCCAAAATCATGCGTGACAATAGAAAATCCCGTCCGCACGGTGCATTTCGACCCAACCGTTGAGTTCATTCTAGCGCGTTTGAGGTTATACGCCCCGCGCGCATGCGCGTCAATGAATTAGGCAGGTGGCGGTTGCGACGCGTGTCGTGTTTCGTGCGAAACCGAACGCGACGCTCGTCGGAGCGCACAAAACACTCGGCTCGACTCGCGGGGCAATTTTCTTCGCACTCGCATTTAGTCGCGCGTCGCAATCATTGCTACTCGCGTTGGAAAATAGAAAACGCCCGCCCGCATCGTCAATGCGCGTCACTTCACGTTCGACCCCTATTAATATTATTGCTGCGCGGCGAGCAACAATGGCGACGGCGCGGCTCGAAATTAGTTTATGGTGGCGCGCGCAAAAACGACCACAAGAACAAAAGGAAACAACAAACAGAGAGAGAGAGAGAAAAAACGAAGAACGGACGCAACCATCGCGAACGATTCTTTGCTTTAATTAATTATCGTTCAAACCAAATGGACGTTTATAAATTATTATGATAGCGGATTTTATGACATTGCCATCAGTCACGAGCCGCGGTTTACGTATCTCCCTAACTATCTGCGCTAGTGGCCTGGCGGACGTGTTTACATCTATCATCGTCATCTTTTCAATGCGCTTGATTTATTTCCCGCGCATTACTACGTGGCACTTTGACATTTTGTTTAAACGGATAACAGTAGTTAACGTCTTACGTTTCAGAGCTGCAACCAAACCCCATTAAGATAATACGAAATGCATAAAGTATCTATTTTATGCGCCGTTTGGACGCGCGCGTTCTTTGATACAACCGTAAAAATTACGATGTAACTCGCGTTGTGTCATACAGCCTTCAACGCGTTCGCGTTTCCAATTGAGTCGCCAACGATACCCCGCGCGACGTCCGAATTTGACCCGCCAACGGCCGGCTCGTCAATTTCGTTCGCGTTTTCGAAGCCGCGCTCGCGCGAACGTAAACATTACCGCGTTCGTTTACGCGGGACCGATTGTTGCGCCTTCCGAGAAGACGCCGTTTATTTGGAATGCACGCAGCGGTGTCAGTTTTTCGGTTTCGAACGCATTATTGAATTTGTGAGGGAATGCAAATAAAATTGAAAAAAAATATGTACATATTGTTCGATCGCTTTGCTAAAAATTAATTCATTGCGTAATTCGTGACAAAATGTTTATTACGCGGATTAATTTGATAGTTTTATTGTCACGGGAGGTAATTTAATCGCGGGAATCTCGGCCACTTTTTTATTCTCGTTTTATTATTATTTTTGTTTACGCTTCGACGTTTTTATTCGAGTTTTATTGCACGGGCTTAAAATATTAATGCGCTTTTTTTATGTGCTTAATAACAATCTTAATATTTGCATATGTGGCAGGTCAGTACATAATTTAATATGTATATAGCGATTACATCATAATTATTATGCTTGCGAGAAACGTTGTACAAATGTCAACGAAGTGACGCTTATTGTTGATATTTTATAATTTGGTGGGAAATATGAATTTCTGACTTTGGCAAGGGGATATTAAAACGAGAAATTGCGTTCTTGAAATTAATGTTTCGCTTTGTTTATTAAATAATGTGTATGTGGGACGCATATATATATATGTGTGTGTAGCGATACGCAATTATATTTAGTATTTTTGTTAATATAATTATTTTTATTTTTATTATTTTGACTATTTCCAACTAATTAACCATAATCATAAATTTGAATAGCACATTACAAAAGCTGCGGGTTTTGCAGAAAAGGTAACATAAATAAATAAAGTCAAAGATTTATTTCGAATTAAAACGATTACGTTCGGAGTAATGCCTGTAAAAGTATAATAACTTAACCTGTAAGCTATAATGCAACGTAGAGAACCAGGGGCTATAAATTTTAATTTAATGCAGTCATTTTTAGTGTACTTTAACATCATTGTTTCGATACGTAATTGACGAGTATATTTATGCAATGGAAAAAGAAACGACAGCGAGTGGGACGTATAGTCGGGCGCGTTCGTAATACGGTCGTGCTTCGCGGTCGCGCCGCCAGGAGGCGTTGCGTAAAAAAAGTCGTTTTTTTGTTTCCCAAACGAAAGGTGCAGTTTTAAGTAACGAAATCGATCGTTATTTATTAGTTTTATAGAATTTTGTAATCAGACATAAATATTTTGAATTCATTTGGTATAGGAGTAGGAAATTAAACAGTGTAACTTACTCGCGCGTTTTTGTGTTTGTTTGTTGTTTTTTGTTATTTTCTTTTCTTTTTCATTTTGACAAATTATTTGGAAAAATTGACAAAGCGGTTCGGCGGTTTTGAATGATGTTATGTTTTATAACGCGTTCAGCACGTTATTTGTTTATGTCTTATTTTTCGAAAGCCGACAAGCGCGCGTGTAATAATTTTATACGGCGATTCAATCTCACGGCGAGTGTCTCGGCGAAGTTAATAATAATTTAGCCGAAGAAATGGATTTGCGAAATTAACTATGAGCCGTTTAGGAACAATATTCTCGTTAATGCATGTACCGCCAGTCAATTATGGAACACACCCATACAGTCTATTCATGAAATATATATATATTCGCTTTAAACGCATGATTTATTGTATCCGAGTTTCCATTTCAGAAAAGTTCAGACGTCTTAATCATTGTATGCACAATCGCGAACATTCGTATAATTATATTTCCAATTATTTTGTTATAAAACTCAAGTTAAAACGCGATTCTATTGAAGGGAAAAAATTTTCAACAATCCATTAGACAATAAATTATATCGTAAAATAGTATTAATTAAATTTTGCAATTTATCGCGTATTTGCGTGTCTTGTAAAATTAAACGGTTCTAATTGAAATCGCAGAAATGTGCCGAATTTACTCAATTTTATTTCATCGAAAGTCACTGTATACAAAGTCAAAAGTTATGTTTATTGTTTTGTTGCGTTCCACGTGTAAAGAAAGTGAAAATGTTTATCAATAAAAATCTCTGTTTCACTATTAACGCTGTAATAATATTAAACACAGTGTTTGACCTTCATCTTATTTACTAACATTTCAAACATATATACCAATGTTTGACATTTAATTATCTTTATATTTCACTACAACTTCATTACTGCATCTTCGGTTTTGAATAATAAATTATATTGTAGTTTTTAAAGATTCTGAAATTGTTAGTTGCTTTTTGTTTGAAAAACAAAAATTCCAAAAGTATAATAAATGTAAAAATAAAGGAATCGAATTTATAAAAAGAGAAAAAAGCGCGGGAGAAAATTATACACAGAACAGTATTTACTATTTAGAAATTATATTTATTATTTAAATTTAGAAAACTTTACGTATTTTCCTATTTTTTCAGAAATTCGCGAACAGTTCGCAAACAAGTAATTGTCATAATAACAATAGTTACAAAATTTTTCAATTTACATCAATAAAGGACAAAAACAGAAAATTATAAACAAAAAGCATCGAATAAAGGTAATTGTTTTTTCAAAATCAAAGCCTCTTCTTCACTATTCCAAAATTCTTAGGCATTTTCTAAAACTATCTCCACAATTGGCCAGCGGAATGGTGGATTTGTCCAATTTGGCATTCATCGTCGTGACGTTGTTTTTACGTATAAATTACGTCCGCGTTACGTCATAGTATCGCTTAATTTGATAAATACATATATATATATATATATATACATATATATTAACACTCGAGGAGTCAAATATTGCACATGCAGTGTTTCCATTATAAAAGCTTTCTCTTACAAGCGAGGTTATGGTTAGCTACGAGGTGATTTATGGCTTTGTGGTTACTTGTACGATACGCCGCTACTAAAAGGCTTAACGAGCATCTTCGTACGCCCGCTAGTCCAAAGTAAACAGAACGTGGCTTATCTTGTCACGAAAAATCAGCACACGAAAGTTTTATCACTTTATATGTATTATATATATATATATATATATATATATATATAAACACACATACATGCACGTTTCGAATTATATATTTTCGTTCGTTTTCTTTTCAAACATTCGATAATAAGCCGACATTGTTATTGGCATTTCTCGCGGTATTTCTTAAACTTTAATTTTATAAAGATTTTTGCCCGCGCATCTCGGCTTAGCGCACTGGTCCAGCGGATGTTGCGTTGGTGTCTCCCGAGATGAAAATAAAATTGATATGCATTTAAATGGCGTTCATTTGTTATTAACTACGAAACGCGCGCCGCGTGTTTATAATCCGTTTAATCGTTTGTAAGCCATATTCGTGATAAATCTTTTGGCGCGCGTTTTCTTTGCTCGCCGTGTGTAGGTGGCCCGCATTTCAGTAGGTGGCGCGTCGAGTGGCTTGGAATTCGGACATTTGTATTCGTTGATGCGGCGCTTCGCGGGGACAATTTTTGTCAATTAAAGTAATTGCGTCGTTTACGTAAATATAATAGTTTTTTTTTAAGTTTTCGTAATTGGAAATACGTTATTGTTGGTGACGGTACTGGTTTTTTGGTTAAATTTAAAGTGGATTTTGTGTTTCAATGTGAAGCATTTTTGTTTACAGTTGGTCTAAACTAAACTAATATAAAAATGGCGTATTGCCTTTATTAACTCAAAAACAACAAATATAATTTTGTTTTATAGTAATATTGATGAATATTAAAGTTTATAAAAATAATCAATTCCACAAAAATTGACAGTTAAGTGGGATATCTCTGTTGCTTGCATTTTAATTTTTATAACAACCGAAGTCAAAAGATCAATTAATTATATAAAAATATATGGTGACATGTTTATTATTTGCTTAAGTTATGTTTATTTAATTGTTTAGTTGAATATTTAAGATTTAAATTTAAGAATCAAATTTTAAATTTTAAAATAACTTTTTTTGAGGATGTGATTTCTAATTTGACTGTAGAAGTGACAACACAACTGCTTTAAGAGAATAAAATGATATCGTTTATTTTGAGTTTATTTTGATAGATTTCAGGTTTGCATTATTTTTACGATGCAACTATAAAGGTTACATAATTGAAATATTAATCGTTTGTTACTAGTTCAGTAATTTTTTAACTGTAAATTTTATGGTACGAGATAATAAGTTTTATTTGAATTTAATTCACTTTAACACAACAGGAGAATTTAATTGTCTGAGAAAATTAATTATATCTATTAAAATGACGGCTATTTTTTGTCGCGCGTTTCTGAGGTGAAAAAAATAGGGGACAAATCGAATAGCATTTTCCTGTTTTATTTTCGTTACTTTCAGATGCAAAAATTATTGCAGCTGAATTGACATTTAACACGGTACATGTGACAGAGTTGCCAATTATTTTATTTCAAGCATTGTTAGTTCGATTCGCACTAGTATATATTTTTTTATTTGTTATTTTAAATATACAGATTAAAATTAATGTAATTTTATTTTTTTACATTACATATAACGAGTTGGATCATAATAAATGTTTTAAATAATTTCTTTCAATGGTTTACGGAAGTATGACACATAATATAAATTCATTTTTAATTATAAATACAAATTATTTATTTTAATAATAAATATAAGATGATCCAAGTTTATTAAAAAAGTAATTAATTTAAGAGTACCTAAAACGATAAAAATGAATGAATTAATTAATCAAATTATTCTTAAGAACAAAAGAATAATTCGCTACATGGCGAAAACGTTTTATCAAAAAATACTATATTTATTACACAGAGAAAAATTTCTGGTAACGATTACCAGAATTTATGGTAATTGTTACACAATTTTCTTTGACATGATCATTTTGGTAAAGCTAAGCATGTATTACTGTAACGACTTCCAGAATTCTAG
>JABFQC010006532.1:0-10712 GCA_022817085.1 Psilanteris sp. ZL-2020 | reverse complement strand
CTTGAAACCCGTTGGTGGAAGGTTGCAGGAACGTCACAAGTTGCGTTCGCGGAACGTCACGAAAGGTTGCAGGAACGTTACAATTCACCTATGATTGAAAAATCATGTTACGTTACAGGAACGTTACGTGAAGGTTACTTGAACTCGTATGGTGAAGGTTATGCGTTCAATTCCCATCTGTCGTACATGATGTTATTAAAAAAGTTTATAATTTTTTTTTATTTAAATAATCGTTTTATATTTTTTTTTTGTTATTATTTGTAACGTTCCTGTAACGTAACATGATTTTTCAATTATAGGTGAACTGTAACATTCCTGCAACCGTTCGCGACGTTCCGCGAACGCAACTTGTGACGTTCCTGAAACCTTCCACCAACGGGTTTCAAGTGGACATTTTGAAGTTCCAGGAACCTTCCGGGAACGTAACTAAGGTTACCGTGACGTTACTGGAAAGTATTTTTTTAAATTTTGAACGTAACAATAGTAATAATAATAATAATAATAATAATAATAATAATAATAATAATAATAATAATAATAATAATAATAATAAATTGGATGTGAAGTTCTATCGACGTAAAGGATTTATTGTGACTGATTTTACGTAGTGTGAACTATACTCTTATACAGATATAAGATATGGTACTTCTAATTAAGCGAAATCTCTAACGTTACTCCTACATTTTAGGCCATGTTGATATTTAGACAGTTCAAAGAAAGAAAATTCGGATTCATGTATTTCAATTGTTTTTGCATATACCTAATAGTAAAATTTTAGTTTTATGAAGATTAACCTATTCAAATTAATCTGTTGCCGAATGGACTTAATATTATGCTTAATTCTTCCATACAGTATAGTTATTTTTACAGCAGAGTCAAGAAGGTAAATTTGTAAATCGTTTACATATAGGAAATGTTACGAGAACCTCAATATCCAAGTGATATCGTTGAAAAAATAGTCAAAATAAACAGCTTCTATATTCTACCCTTGAAAGACACCAGTCTTCGGAATCTCTGACCAGAAATTCCCGGTCAATAAGAATGAAACCATTCTATCACAGTCCCAGATTACTCCACCCAGGTAAGTTTCTCAACCAATACCGCATGTCCGACCAAGTTAAAAGTTTTGGAGAATTAAAATAAAACTATTACAGTACAAAAACGTTTTTCCGTAGTAATACACACACCATTCGTCAGACAAAGAAGAAGACTTTTTAGTTGAGTGACCTTTTTTAAATTTGGTAATATTAGTAACATGACTAAGAAGTCATATATAGTCGCCATCGTGATTTTATTAATGGTAGATTGAAACTTGAAAAAAACTTTTTCTATTCTTCAATACACAATTTTTTGACAGGCCTCCCTCTATGAACTGGTCCAAGTTGTTATATACATTATAGTCCAAAATTTAGCCTCCCGTGTATAATATGCAGATCGAGCAATAGGATGATGGTTCACTGAATAATATTGTACTAGATGTTATAATTTCCAATAACGTAGGAACCACTTGGATAATTTGGGAAAGTACTTATGGATCACAGCAAGAAGTTTAAAAACGCCCTTAATGTAACAACTTTTTCATCCTGTATTCTTCTGCAGTATAATTTTTATTTTTATTTCTGAGTCCCTGTGACAGATTATATATTTTTATTAGTATCATATTTGATAATATAGTTCGTTATAGTTAGTTATAAGTACCCCGGTATCAGATTTGCTAAAATATGTCATAAGTTTGCCATTTATACAGTTTTTCAACTTCATTATCGCAGTTTTATATCCTGTTTTTAACTTGTAGTTTCATACTTAAAGCACAAATTACACAGCAAAAGATGGTATTTCCTAATGTTTAAAACATTTAGTAAAAATAATCCATTTAGTAAAAGTAAACCATCTAATAGATATTGACTTTGTTTAGTTTTGTTGTCTTTTTAGCTGTTTTCGAAGATTTAACTGCAGGTTATTCAACAGTTCCTACGACACAATACTTGATTCTATAAGTGATCGTTGATCAGCTTTTCTGTAATTATCACTTGTATATTTGTAGAACTTGTCAGTTGAATATTTGGATGATTTCCGTCATTGATCTCACTAGATTTGTGTACGATATATTAATCGGGATCCATCCTCCGAGCTTTTTAGGTCCATTTCATAATATTAAAATAATTTAGTTTATTTTTTGTTTAAAATACTGTTTAAAACATGTATTATTTAATTATTTTTATACGAACATTTGGTATTTGTAGACAGTTAATTAAGAATTAAATAGTTTATTAATTGATCAAATAAATTTCATATGAATAAAATATGTGATTATGTGTATTAATAAATAAAATTGAATATTCCATAAAAATTAGTTACCATTCACGCTGGAGACAGTAAATATAACTTATAAAACCTATATTCTGATGTATGAATCTCTTACACAATTATAATATTTGAAGAATAAGTTTACCTGACATGCTAAGAATTGCACACTGATGATAAATATTAACAGGTTCCCTAATATTCTTGTCGATGTTTTTTGATACGGCCATAAGCATAGAATTAGACTTAAATATTTATGAATTGTAAATAGTTCGGATTCCAAAATACAATGGAAGGGTATATCCATATCTTTATAATCAAATTGCTTCGAATGTTTTTCATCTTTATTTCCTAGCAGCTTCATTTTTAATTATCCTATAGAATTATAATTATATTAAGTTTCTTCATGTGAATTCATTTATTTAATAAATATAATATATATAATAATTAATTACCCTATTTGCGTATATTGTAAATTAATAAATACTTTATATATATAAAATTTATTCTAAATACATTAATACAATATTTTTTATCATAAATAATTAATATCTATAATTTGGCTTTAAGATATTGTTTCTTGCAAGTGCTAAGAACTAGACTGTGCTAAAAACCTGCAATACATTTTGCACCTTAAAAATCAATAATAATACTTTATTAAATACTTAATTGTTTGACGTATAATTACATATTAATTATAATTACAGTATTATTTTATATTTAATTGAATGTTTTACATAAACTAATAAAGAGCTTATATTAAAGTTTGTAGTTGACTAAACTTTATAAAGTATAATTCTACTTTATAGGTGTTACGTTTAAGATAATTAAATTCTCATGGCATTAAATAAAACAAGTTAATCTATCAATGTATAATATTCAAATTATCCTGTAATTTGATAGCTTTCTAATTACTAATAGAAACATCATCAATCGTCATTTATATTTCATATATTTGTTATATAATTCACTCTTTATTTAATATGTAATAAACTAAGCTGTTACAATGTTAGAGTACATTTGAAATTTGACATGTATAAGACTAAATAATTGTTAATTTAACTTACAATGTTAACAATAAATATATATAATAAAGACGTGAATAAGTTCATCTAAGTTACAAATACAATATTAAAAAAAAGTTAAAAAGGACATTTGTTTGGAAATTAAGAAATTGTCTATAAAAACAAAATTCAGCCAATGAAAAGATAATGCTAAGATAAAGTAAAATGAAATATAAATCATTTAAAATAATTTTGTAATTAAATCTTTATATATTATGTATTTTTACTGATAAATATATATTACTAAGCTATTTAATCTTAAAGTTTGTACCGTATATTTTTAGATATGAAAAGTAGCAGAACATTTAGAAGTTACAAAGATTGTTAAAGAAAAAATAATTAAAGAAACTAATTAAATATTTATACGCAACAAATCTATTATATTTCACACTATCTTTTATATATAATTTTTTTAATGACAATTACAAAGTGATTCATGTATTTAATAACACGTATTTTATATTTTATATTTTATTATTGTATTCATTATATATATACATTGAAAATATATACAATAAGAAAAGTTACTTGGAGTTTTGTAAAATAATTAAAAATAGGGTATTATATTGTTATCAAAGAGCGAAAGAATTAATTCTGAAATCGATTATACGGGAATTGAATAATAAGGAAAAGTTTGTTATTTTCGGCAGTCACTTCTAACTTAACATATTTAGTTCAACATAAAATAGATACAGATAAATTTGCTACGGTATTTTCCTATTAATAATATAAACAAAGACTGTTTCAAGAAAATAAAACTTGTTTTGTAAGAATAATGTTAACAAAATATTATTGATTTATATTAACACATTATATTAATTCTAATTAATTCGTATAAATTTATGAATTAAATAAATTTGTTTATTATATATGATCAGAATTGTTTATAAGCGACGTTAACAATATTTCTTATTCTTTAATATTTCATCCACTATATATATTGTAAGATGCTACACATACATATGCGGTTACATTATATCACTACGTTGATTATACTTTTTGTTACTAGTGCACTGCTTTATTGGAAATATACTGTGTTCACAATTGAAAATTTATATTATTTGTTAGTTTTGTTATCGTTTATAGTTAGAATTATTTCCTATATATATATATGTATGATAATAATAAATATTCGATATTAAAGCACTGTTTTGTTTTTCATTTACACGGAGAAAACGTTTTATCAAAAAATACTATATTTACTACTACACGTAGGACGAGGCTTTTAAAAATGAAAATAATACTCTTTATTACTGTACTATATAATATAGTAATTTTTCGTAAGATGCCTGCAATACTCAAATTAAATATAGTAAAAACTTTATTTTCAAAATCTCCATCTTACGAGTAGTAGTAATTTTTTTTTTTTTTTTAATTTTTGATAAAACGTTTTCTCCGTGTCGAAATGTTAATTATCATTTTATTATTTATAGTGACATTTAAACTACTTGACATATTTAAGATCACCATACAAGTATTTATTGATATTTTTGATATTGGTATATTTCTGATTATTTACGCTCGGGTGCTTGTCGCCACTTCACTTTCACTGTCAAGGGACGACCTTTTGCTTTACGATATAGTCAGAAGATTGGCTTACTGAAAACGCCTAACTGCACGTCACCGTGACGTGCTTCCTTACAGCTACAACAAAGAGGACTTCATTTGACATGTCTTTAATATCATGAGTATATGTGGATTCATTTTGCAGACTACGAATTGTAATCATAATGCAAACAAGCAGTCTTGTAATATCTTCGAGTCATTAATGGTACAATTATAATTTTTCAGGCTTGCACTGTTGTTGTTTTATGATATATATAGTATTTTTTAATTATTATAATAACCACTAAACTGTGTGCTTTATCCCACGCTATCAGTTGCCCTCGTCACTTTTTCGTTTGCAGCATTTGTACACAGAAAAAAAAGTTTGTCATATTTAGTCAATCTTTAACTAACGTAGTCACCAAAAGTATTATTAATATACGAACAAGCGATCTGATTGTCATACGTTGACAATAAAGATGTTGAATAAGACGATTTAAGGTTAAAGGTTGATAACATTATTGACAAATTTAGACAATTATATTTACCGTTGATATATTCGCTGTTTCAGACAACCCTACTTTTTTCTGTGTATATATAAATTATATTATATTATAATGTTGAATCAACAACTTATATAATCGATTGTTTTAATACAGGTAACTTAATTCTTTTTCATTTCAAATTCACACGAATTTTGTTTTATTAATAATATTTCGCAAAATTAATTATCCTTTCAAGTGATAATGATCGACATTAGTAAATATAGACAGAATTTGCAGTTACGTTTATTTACTGTCGACAACGAACCAATATACCGTGGTTTCACGTTGAAATTGAAAAATGTAGTTTACTAAACAACCGAAAACATTTGGTATATATTGGAGGCACTCATTCACCAACCGTCCCCTTTAAATATTTAACGAAATTCATAAATTCTAGAGAGCTGAGGATCGTGTTGTGCAAGTCGGATTGCAAATACATCGCTTGATTTACAGTTTTTTGCACGGCTTTTTGATAGCATTGTCAAAAATAATCAGTTCACGATATTCCATTTAATTTTTCTGTAACAATTTTTGGTAATAAAAACACTTCCTTTAACACATTAGTTATGATTGCAACACTCTTTATAAGATAAAAAAAATAAAATGATCGATAACAATAATGTAATTGTTTTCATTTTATAATAATAACAATAATAATAATAATAATAATAATAATAATAATAATAATAATAACTTTACACTTAATGTTAAGTTTGACACAGCGGCAAAATCGACTGATCTATTTTATGACACTGTTAAGTGTATCTCGTATTAGAGTTTACAGTCAATCTTCTTTTACTTTATAGTACATTTAGTATTATGCCTATGGCTGTTTCATAGAACATACGTTCATATTATAAAAACTGTTGAAGTAACACAATCGGAGATGAAGAAAGGGAAATACAGACCAAACGTTTAAAGCATAGAGGAAGAGCTAAAAAGTCGTAAACCAATACAATACTGACCCTAACGCATATGAGCTGCTCTGTTTTCCAACAACCCCATACAATGTTCGTTTTCAATGAGTAATTGCTTCTTGCTCGACGTCTTTCTTTCTTTTCCTGGAGCATCGTTCAATATAACTTTAAGAGTGAGATTTATATCCAGTATTACTCTTCGTTTTGCCCTGCAGCTCAAACCATAAATAGGTATGATATAATTAATGACTATAATCCGAAATTCACTGCTATTTTCATCAAAATCTAGGTTTTAAGTCTTTTTTTTTATTAATTATATTATACCGGTTTGTTTAAATATGTATTAATATGTGTAATGGAATATAATATAATATATGTAATCATTAACTTGGTATAAAATTTATAATTAAAGCTCTACAACAAAGAAGATATTGATTTCTTAAAGTATAATATTTTCATTTTTTTAATATTATAAGTTTAATAATAAGAGTTAATGATAAATTTTTGTTACAAATCTTTGAAAAATGATTATTTAAAAAAGCGTTATGTCCAAATTATTGTTATTAAATGTTTTGAAAATTATTATAATGTGCTACACAATAATTTTTTTCCTGCAATTAAATTCAAGTTCGTCGTAATAATCAAGTCAAAAAATTCTATAATGGCGATTCTACATAAAATTAAAAAAGAAACGAATAAAAGTCAATTTCTTTATGATCGAAGAGAAAAGACTGGTTAGCCGGGATATCTAAATTATGATAGTGTTTTGCGTATGTTCAATGTATTAAAGTATTCTTAATCATGTGCATTATACACTAAAGTTTTCAGAATTAAATGGAAAGTGCTATAATTTAACCGTTGCAATCACCGATAAATATCGTCGTATTTCAAATTAGCTGAAATTACTTCGGATATTGATCCCAGCATTATTAATATGTTAATTTTCGTCATTTAATATTGTGTTTAATCTATGATTATTCAATACACTACACCAATTTTCAATTACTATATAACGTATACTTTTTCTATACAATTAATACATTTCAAATTAATTAAATTTAAAAAAAAATATATTTGAAAAATTGTTAAATTGGTGTATTTGAAGGAAGCTAAATTATAAATATTACATCACATCAAATCGTTATTTATTTTCGCTTACTGTTAGTAAATGTATTCACTTGACATAGAAATTTAATATTCATATTTTGTAAATTGTTTATAAAGGTATTGGACTTGAAAATTATATATATATGTAAATTAAATACGTGTGACTATTGTTGAGTTTTAAATAAAAATAAAATAACCGATACATACTTCCAATTTATAAACACTTTTATAAAAGGTAATTCGAGTGTACAATTATAATATAATAATTTATATATATATATATATATATATATATATAAGATTAAAATAAATTTTCGAACAATTATCACTGTGAATGGGATTATCACTTATAATATATCATATTATTAAAATTCACAGAATTCCTGTGCTTTGTATCAAATCATTGCTCAACATTTTTCTTTACTCTATTTAAATATCTTCTGTCGTGTTTATTTGCAAGAATATGTATATAGTTCTACAAACGGAGGTGCGGCATTAGCGTGCTAAGTAGATGCAGATGAAACAAATGGATTCGCTCACTGACTACCGTAAATCCACTCTATCGTTGACACAATCCCTATACTCTTGCACGAACTCGATGCGACCCTTTATGCCTTTTGCTATCCTCACCTTCCATCCACGTTACTCGTACAGAATGTCTTCACGAAATCGCAGAAGTTTATATTGAAAAACGGAATAGGTTTTTTTTCAAATTGAAAAACAATTAAAATTTTAAATGATTAATTGTGCCATAAAATGTAGAATAAAGTTAATTTCAATTTTGTTATACAAAATATTATTTTTGTAATAAAATAAGAAATAACGGAAATAAAATATAAACATTATATGGAACTATTTAAATACTAATTATTTATAAGTAAATTGCTGTAATTTATAGTCAAAATGTAATGAAACTTGTCAAATTAATATAAATTAATTTTCAATAATTGAATATAATAATAAATTCGTTTCATTTTGTACACTGAGAAAAATTAAGTATGAAAAATTACTGTTTAAAATATAAATTTATAGGTTTATAAGCGATAAATCGTCAAATTTACTATTTTTAACAGAAAAACTTAACTTTTTTACATAGAAATTTACTACTTAATCGGAAGATTATTACTGTTAAAACTAATAATGTTGATGGTTTGTTGCTTATAAATCTAAATTAATATTTTAAATAGTAATTTTTCATACTGCATTTTTCTCAGTGTAAATATCGTATTGCTCAAAATTTATACAAATTAAATTTGACAAGATATAATGATTTCAAATGATAAAGTTTAATATTTAAATAGTAATAGTTTCAATAAGCTTTAACTAATTGATTGTAATAGCCTAAACGTTTGCACGGATTTTAATATTTTAAACCATATTGAGAAAATTGTATGTTACAGAAACATTATAAAATGTAATTCAAATTACATAATATGATCACTGATTTACTTATCAATTAATAATTATATAACTTAACATATAATTGTATATTGAATATAATTAATAATTAGTAAGTATAATTTTGAAAGTTTGTATAATGCTATATATAATTGTCACAAAAGAAATCTTTAATGAAAAATGTTATTAAATATAATTCTCTGTTATACGATATTTGCATACTACTAATTTATAATATTTTGTAATTGCGGGTACATCGTAAAAAGAAGTGTTCCGTAGAAAACGTGTTTGAAGCTTTTTGGAACACTTATAAGCGTTATTTTTTTAAAACGTTTAAACATTCTATTTGGATGTATACAGACATTAGTGTTAAAAAACATTTTAATAAATAGGAACGTTTGAAAAACACTTTCAGAACACTTGTTTTTACAGTGTAGAAAGATAGTATATATCAATAATTATAGAAATATAGAGAAAAAAAGGAATATTTTATAAATATTCTAATAGAATTTTATAACAAATTAAATTAAAAATCTACTAATAATTTTATAATTATATTATTTATATTTATAATTGAATAAAACGAAGTGAAGGTTAAAGTTAAAAACTGTGTTTTATTTCCAGATATTCTGCAACATAAAATTCAACTACACGTTCATTACATTTTCTTAATGGGCTTACACGAACTCTTGCATGGATCAGTTTGATAAATTGACGTAAACTGTGTTTGCACTCAATACACTTCAAGTTTAACTTTAATTTCCTCGAAAAGGAAAAATTTCTTTGCATTTGCTTCCGTAATTCCAATTAGTACAAGCAACACAATTTTTCACAGCAAAACTATTATAATTATTGACCAGAAGAAACTTTACACGATTCAAGGAACAGGTGCTTGAGTCATAGGGCGGTGCTTCTTCGAATGAACTTCAAAGACGGGAAAGCAATTAATAGCGCATCGTTAATACCCTGCTGGCATGCGAATGCATTCGTGCTTTTATCTAGCGTATTGCTTCGAGTAATACGTTATCGATAACCTCGATCGAAATATGTTATTTTATACAAGACATTTTTAAAAAAGAATAAAACTATAACTATTCCAAGTAATTACAATACTGAACTTTTTCCACGTTTCACTTATTTGTTTTTTGCTTTTGTTTCAAAGAGGAATCAACTATTGCGAAAGAATTATATTCCATTGTTATTATAGTACTGATTTTATTACGTTTAAAGTATTGTAGACTTATTTTACACTGTTCACGAAACTGTTTCTTTAAAATACCAAATTTTTTATTTGATATGTGCTCGGTTCTGGTGATCAGGAGTGCAATTAAAAGAAATGTTATCTAAAATTGTGAATATAAGCAAAATTGTAGATATATGAGATATATTATACTATACCGTATTAGGTATAAATTAAAATATTTTATAAATATCATTAAGAAAAACATTACAAAAATTACTAAAAAAAAGTTTAAAGCATCATTTACATACTCTCCTCCAAAAGATTGATATTAGTATTAGTAAGTATATATATCAACCCATAATTTCAAGTAAATGAGGGTCTGTTAAAATCGGATAGTTTGAGTAGAATCAATCAGAAGTCCGTTAATTATGGTTGGAATTATTTTATGTAAACCAAAATCGGCAATTTTTATTACGAAACGCGTAGCATTAAAGATGGAGAAAAATTATTACTTGAAAGAAAGTATTTTGGCTATTATATATTAAATTGATAAAAATAATGCAAATCACATTTAAAATGGCATTATTTTAACTATAATTGACAAATTATGTCTGAAATTATAAAGGTTATAAAATAATAAATTATAAAG
>JABFQC010006531.1:0-10712 GCA_022817085.1 Psilanteris sp. ZL-2020 | reverse complement strand
GCATAGATCAGTGCAGTTATTGTATTTAATAGTAATGAAAATAACAACGATTGTTCTGATATCACTGTAAAGGTAATGTAGCAATTATTGTATTGTTTTTAATTATTATCTGAATGAAAACTAATTAAGTTTCTTAATAAGGACAATGATTTAAAAATAAATGTAATTGCGATAGGGTCATTTAACTCGTAAAGAATTTAAATAAGTTAGGTTTTGGTGCTAAAATAAATCATCGAAAAAATACGAAACACAAGTATTTTAACATTTTATTATCGTATATTTATAAAACGTAGGGTTTTAATTAAAATGTATTTAGGGTCTTATGAAATTATTCATAAAAAGTACTGAAATAATGTAAAAACATTTGTAACTTTTAAATAGATAAAAGTTTATTCTATATATATATATATATGTAACTTTCTGTAACAATATCAATGCATTTTGTAAACGATGCACGGATTTCGAAATTGCAATGTTAGTTGAGGTAAGTTTTTTTATAATGTTTTTCTTATCAATTAGTGGGTGATATATATAATCTGTAGAAACTATGCTAAAATTAATAATTTCTTTTAAATAAATTCAATAAGAATAATAAATATAAAATTAACAAATATTTTTGACGCGGTGTAGTAAATGAACCTAAATTTCTAACAATATTATTTATCTATAAGCAATATACGTTATCAATTGGTTAAGGTGGTCTACATCTAACCAATATTTATGATTGTAAAGAAAGTATACAGAATCTATAGTTGGATATTAAGCCGAAAATCATAAGTGACAATGAAGACAGTGATTTTATCATCGTTCGACGTGATTTCATTTATAACATACGATTTTTATGTAACATTTTTACGGATTGTACTTATTATATAAATTTAGTAATTATATATAATAAAAATATCGCTAACACTTAGCGCAACACACTTATATGACATTTTTTGGTGAAAAAAATGTGTTGCATGCGCATTGCATGCATTTTTACAATTTTTGTTTGGAATTACCGAGTTGAAAGGTATAAGTTGATGGTATAATTCGCGTTAAGTACATTTGGATTGTCGAATGGCCGGAAAAGGACGTGTGATTTTGAAGTATATTCATCTTCGGCTTAGAAAAACTGATAGAATCTTTATGGAAATAATTCGTTCGAACTGTATCCATATATTGTGTTGATTTGTTGTTTCCATTTTAGTGTTATTATTCAATATAACGATGCAATATAACTTTCTGCTTTCTTCCGTTTATATATAACGATTAGCTAGGAAAGAGAACATGACGGATTATTCGAAATAATAATCCGGTGCTCCAATCTTTCTCGATGTGGAATGTCTTGTTTCGAAGAGGTAAATTTGATTTATGTTTACACCTTGTTTAATACTCGTTGTTCTCCGTACTTGTTACTGGGGATTTGCAGTTATTTAACTAATCATGTATTTCAAAGTTTTCGGCATTGAACGTGACTATGCAATCGGACATCTCAATTAAAATGGCGTCGTCGACACAATAATACAACTTAAATACAAAGAAATTACTAAGACTTCGTTACGAATGAAATAGTACGCTCAATATTCAATAAGAATAACGATTTCATTAGAACGTCACGGTTGGGATAGTAAAAATAAATTTTTGAAAAATTCCGACGTAATATAAAGACGACTTAAATGATTGCAATAATCAGTTTCACGAAATTGATCGTTCCTTAAGGTATCCCAATATCCTAAACGAATTTAATTATGGGACGTGAAATTATTTATAATGATTTATCAACTATTCAAAATTTTACAAAAATACAAAAAAATAATTAATACTAAGCAGATACCGAACTATCGATCGAAATGCCTGCACGGATATAAAAGAGTTACATTAACAATTACTATAACTCTGGCATTCCAACGATATCGAAACGAACGTTCGCAACCGACTACGCTACTAAAGCAACTTTTTTAATACTACACCATACATTTTACTATAAGATATTGTACAAATTATTACAAATCTTCAAATACAATACGGTATGAGAAAATTTGTTATCGAGGTACAGTGACTTCCGTGACATTAATCGCGGAATCACTAAGATCATTAAGATATCATTAGAATTCCATAAGTCCGGCAATTTATACAATATAACCACGCGCGCCAATACTCAATAATCGTACGTTTCGATACAAACTAATAACCGCGACGACTCAAAGTATACAAAGCGCGCGAGAATTGTCCAGAAATTTATTTTTACAGCTTACAACGGTACTCTAATCAGTTCAAGGCTTCAGCTATTAAATTTCGCCACGGTTTAATTAATTCGCCAAAAACACACAGCTTTAGCGCAGCGACGTGTGCCCTGGGATCAAACGATTAATAATTCAATCGCGCGTGACGCTGAGAATTGCTACGGCAATCATTGAAGAAACAACGATCGATTGATATGGGATGTCTGATTGAATTCACAACTTACTACTGGCTAAGAAACGGCGCACTCGTGACCCTATCCTCGACGACGAGTTGGTTGTTGATTGGATGCATAATATACAACATTACGCTATTGATTACGTCCTATGTTACACTGTATCGTACAGAATTGTTTTGATTCTCATTTGGTTTATTATTCACACTTTTGTCGGCGTTCGCGGGGGAACGCGCGAGACCAAGTTCGTTATAACAAAACTAACAATTATCGTTTCATTCATTAATAAAAAATACCGACGGCATCGCTTGAAGGTTTGCTAATGAGCTTCGCACCATGGCTCGCAAATTGACGGTCCTTGGTAAGGAAATTTGTGATTCGCGCGGAACAAATCTGTTGCAACGACGCGTCAAACGGCGATCGCCCGCGGCGGCGTTTCGATCATTCGCGCGTCGTTTGTGTGAGGGCGTGTACGCGCGTTACAACAATTTGCCATCTACGTACTGGTGGGTCAATCGGCGTGACCTTGAGCCGTTTCGTGTGACACGCGTGCTCAACAAAACAACGAAGCTTCCGGCTGACTGGGCCAGTGGGTGCTGAGGCAGACCAGCGTGTCCTGTTCCTGAGCTGCGTAGTCCGTTAAAGACGAGGCCGATGTTTGCAAAACTGGTAGTAGGGTGTAGCGAGGCGGCGACGGCGACGAAGAAAGCGACCAGGTTGATCTCTCGTCGCTCCCGGTAATCGAAGGCTTCGGAGTTGCATTCTTTTGCGGCGAAGGAGCCTCGTCGGCCGGAGATCAAAGAGCGCAATCGAACATCGCCAGGGAATGCGTGATCACTTCATCCTGCGCAAAAAATGTGCATTCGTTTATTAATCCGCGGGTCAAACTCGATTGTATGTTGGATGATTTGAGAATGATTGTAAGGGTTGTGTAAATAAAGTTAGGTTGTAAGTTTAGTTTAAGGTGGTTGTGCTGTCACTTCTTAAATCGAATTAAATATCCTCGTACACGGAGAACAAAAGTATAATAAAAGTTACTATTTATATCACATTTTGAAGACAAGTGTGCAAATATAGTTAATTTTATCATACAAAATAGTCGAAAATAGTAATATATTGATTGAATTTACTTTTTTTCTATTATATAAATCACTATATTTTCACATTTGTCCTCTAATTACTATATATATAAATAGTAACTTTTATTATATTTTTTTTCTCAGTGTAATATCCTTAAAAAATACTAAACTCATTTCAACCTCAACTGAACAATTAAATAAAGTTCAACTCGCAAGAAAAACATTCGTATTACTGTATATGTTGTTTTGTTTATGCAATTCATTGGTCATTTGACTTCGGTAATTGTTATAAAAATTAACATTCAAATAATAGGGATAATTTATTTACCAAATAGTACACAAAAAGAGATTATTTTTAGATTTTCATGTTTATCAAATCAAGACTCTGTGTTACTATTACGTCAACTTTATCAAATATATTGGCTTTCAGACACGATAAACACTTCAAATTTGACCAAAACAACGGTAATGTCATGAGCAATAACGTATATATAAATTTGAACAAAGTTTGTTATTTTTACAAAATCGATGAACCATCTTATATAAGTTTTAGTTTTGCTTCAATTTTCAGATGATTATACACAGAGGATGGTTTTTTTAGCAATACAACGTAAGGTTAAATGATAGCGAATGTGGTCAATGCTTTACATTTAACGGTATTTTTTATCGCACACCAGTGAGTTTTATCTATTTGTTTTTATTCTTATTCTTTTTCGGACTATTTTTTACGTTCGCGTATAAAAAACAAGTTACCGAGATCTCGTTTGGGAAAAGATCTAGACAATATCTAGACTTTTACGATTCATTGCATGCCTTAACCATACTAATTTCCAAACTATACGCTATTAACGAAATTCGTTTTCAGACGGTAAAATTGTACGGAAATTTAGTACCGTAATGTAGTAAACGTTGTTTGTACCATCATAGCAATAAAATAAACAGTAGCGAACTCCACGTCGATACTTAATTCCGTGTTAGGTCAAAAAAGGTTTGGAAATCTTTGATCCGGCATTGTAATGCAATTATCCTATCATTGCTTGCAGTATAATAATATTATTGCAGGAAGCGTATTAGAAGAAGGAAACGATATAGGGTTTGTAGAAGAACATATTAATTATGCGAGATGGCTTAGAAAAAAAGTATGTCGTTAGGTGTCATGTAATTACTAAATCAAACGTTTGTTTTATTAGCGCAAGGACGTTCTCGCATGAAAAATAAGAATCATTCTTTTTCAAATATTTCTATTTTTGTTACATGCTTAAAGCAAATTTATAATTCATGGTGTATATATAGAGTTCAACAAAGATATTCATCACTTTTGATTCGTTTGACTACAGGTAATGTATCACAGTGATTTCGGATATTATCAATTGAGTGGTTATTTGCTTCTGTGTATTATGGATTTGTTATTAGGAATAATTGAATTTCAATATCACCGTGATATTATGGTTTATTATATCACATTAATTATAAATCTATATTGTTTCCCATAGATATATTGTTAATGATATATATTACGATTATATTAATGTTATATTATATAACGATAATATACGATTAAAAATTTAATTTTTGTACTATATGGAAGGCCATTCAGTCAAACCGAATCGATAAACATAATTTATGTTTGAGTTTAGTCAACAGTTTATGTTTAACATAATTATGTGGTTATTTACAATTAGATGTATAAATTAAATAAATATAATTTACTTTATATTTAGTTTCAAAATTAAGCGAGCTTTTTTTTGCAGATAAATATTCAATTTCGTATGAATGTTATTAATAATTTTAATTTATTTATAATACCTTATGTTAGAACATTGACAATTGAAATAACAGAATGACTTTCTCCGCGCGCATCCGAAAATGATTCTCTAATGATTAATCTTGCATTCATGATTGAGCATTAAATCACATACTCAAGGGGTGTGTTTAATTATCTCAGACTGCAATATTTCAGATGAAAATCAATCATATTCCAATCGTTTAAGTTTAATGATACTAATGCAGCTTTTAGGTCAAAAACTACATGTAAAAAGCATTCGATATTTTTACAAAAGTTCAGTAGTTAAAAAAGTGTTTTATACATTTCTTTCCTGGCAACAACAATATTATTTTCAATCCAGCTATGGACCGCTTAGGATTTATGATTATTGTCAGTTTTTTCCGAAGGTCATTTCGAAAGTATAAGTAACACGGGCCATAAACGTTATCATTTTTTTGTTATGATTAATGTCCAGTATTTGAGATTTAGGGCATGTTGTAGACTACTTTTTGATAGAGTAGTTTCATCCATCATCTATATTGTTCTAATATGAGGGAACTCATATATTGAAACTCGTGGTGGAAAAATTATATCATTTGTGTATTGTCCTAGCTTCTGATATAATTCGAACACATTGTTTTACTTGAAATCAGACTCTTATATGAATTACGAAACCTACAAAATGTCGTTTCAGCTTTGCAAAGTCTTGAAAAGGAGTCGCAGAAAAAAAGGTCTATGTTTGTTTTGTCCTTTAGAAATTAAGTATTTCAAACCAGAAAAGTCCTATTGTGTTAAAATGTAACAACAAAAACTACATTTCTTTTATCTTCAGACTTGATGTATAAACACAAGTACTGGATGTTGTCGCAAATAGTTTGCATTTGAATAAATGAATTTTCGTTTTTGGTTATATGAATATTTAGTATTATTTCTTATGTTATTTTCATCAGAATGCAATTGAGAATTTGAAAATGTATTGGCAGGACTACAAATATGTAACATATGGAATATATAATAATGTATGAGGTGATGTAAGGTGCAGAAAAATGAAGGAACAAAAAGAACGTTGATTCCTTCGAACAAAATTAAATTGATGGAACTGTTGTTGTTGTTATTATCATTACATACACCACTAAACAAACGTCTTAACTCTAAACATTTCCATAGAAAACATACATATATGTTTATTTTATCTTTTCAATAACAGTCCTTGAGAAAAGTTATTTTTGTACTGCCGATTTTTACAGTGTAGTAACTAAATAAAATGCTGTTAGTTGTGAGTATAGCAATATTGAAATCAAATATATATATAAATATTTTTTTGTTTATAATCATTCACTATATTGAAGCTGACAAATAATAAAATATATATAAGTCAAAGTAAACAAACAGTATTTAATATAACTATTAAAAGTTATTTTAAATTATTATATACATTTTATTTAAGTAAAGTTACAAGTTTTAAATGAAAATATTGCAATTTAATATATTAATAACAATAAGTAAATTAAAACTTACAGCGATCATTTCGTATACACATTTCTAAATGTACATACAACGAGCAATGGCGTTAGAAATAAAATATAATTACTTTAAGAGATAAAAAAAATTCCGTAGAATACGACAATTATTTTCGCTTATGAGAGGAAGATGAATTAAATTTTAATTACAGAACTGAAAAAAATACATATTAATTATACCAATGTTCTACAAAGAACTGTGTGTTGTTCGCCTACATACGCACTTAGATGATGCACTGTATGAAATATAGAACAAAATATATTCATTGTGTGAGAATTACATTTTTATAAATTTGCATAAACGGCCATACATTATCAAAATGGATCCCTTTACCATTTAATATTTGAAAAATTGCAAATTTTAATTATTTTAACGATACATAAACTCAATCATCCTATAATGATAATATTATAATTATGTTATTATATAATAATAAAGTACGTAATTAAAGAAACACTGTATTTCTAAACTCGCGCGCTGAAATTTTTAAATTTTTCCGAGTTTTCAAATTACACACTCCAACAAAAATCGGCCTACTCAATGTGTATCGCAATAACCGACACACATTCCACATTATATACTAGAATCTCTTACCACCTTAAGGGGCGCAATTATATTCGCCACTTATAATAACAACAACTACAGTAAAACAAAGCAGTAATAAATAATACATAAACCGACGACTAATGCCAACTTACAAATCCTCATTTTCAAGTATAATTTAAAACATAAAATAAACCATAACAGACTGAAAATGATACACCAACGTTTTTTAATCATAACCTTATTCCGCCGAAACTTAAAATACTTAGGAAATCAAAAAAATGATCGAAAAAAATCAATAATCAGTCCGATTAATTCATAAAGTCAAATCGCGTCTCTGAATAAGCGATAGACAGACATAACCGTTTCAGTGTCGATGCGACGGAATCGATTTCAACGGTGATACTGACATAGAAATTTGTTCGCCAAAATCGAAGCAAATCGCTCCCAAGGATAACGGTACATTCGTCACACCGTGTGTCGTCGGTTTCGACGGTTTGCGTCCTAGAACTCGCGTGATTATGCAACCTATTTTTTGAGGCGCGGTTTCCGCGTGCAATCAACGGCGGGCGTAATAAGGGCAACCCCACGATGGTGTCATGGAAGCCCCGAATGTCGCGACTGCGCGCTGACATTAATATAAATACCCATCCACCGAACGGCCTATTACAAAAATTAAGATTTAGGACGCGCCAACGGCGATCGCGAGGAAGTTCTCCGGTGGAGTTCTGCGTAGGAAATTAACACATGATTTACGATCGCAACCCTAACATGCATTCAATTCCAGAGTACATGCACGGACTGGGAATTGAATAATGTTAGGATATTACGGTGCATAGATCAAAAGATCAAATATTCAGAAGGTTGAAATTTGGTGTAAATTGGGGTGTGGATTGCATAACAATGGCGAAATGTTGCCGGCGAAATTAAAACATTCGCAAAATATTCGTTATTTTCGTTTTGAAATACTTTGCACTCGCAGTTGTACGGATGCTAACCACCATCGGACGAGGGATCGTTAAGGGAATGGGATGTTTATCTGAGAATGGATTATTCAAAAGAGACCCGTCTCGTTTGTTTATTGAGCCGGCTCCTGAGACAGAACGCATGTATCACGGCGCGGACTGTAACAAGCGACGACGAGTGCCCACCAATTACGAGAGAAGGAGCGAAACACGCATTGACGAGAAGCAAAAACTGGTCTTATTTTTTCTTTTTTCCTCCCTTTCTGAACGCGGAAGAAAGGGGGCGGCCTCAAACGGTCTCATTACACACCGATCAGACGTCTCAACAACTTTCGCGAGATCTTTACAAAAATCCGGAATAATGCAATGCTTGATTACAAGTGCTCTTTTCTCATTTTTCGACAAAGAAAAAATAATTTACCGTTTCTTTCTTCCATGCAACTCGACTTCTTTTATTTCCATTTTCAAGAAACTCATTACTCTCATATTAAATTTGTAGTCATCAAGTGGTTTTTGTTTTTACTAAAATAACCTTATTATACGTATATATATATATTAGATATGTTTATGTATATGGATATATAGTCATCCGAAATTGCATTGTAATAATTCAGATTAGTTTCAACTCGTGCAATAATGATGGAAACAACTTGGAATTATAATTGTCTTTTTATGGAAGCAGTTTTGAGTCATTTTATTTGAAAGCATTTTGTTTGTTTACTTTGAGTAGGTGTATGAAGTAAGTTTGATACCTGCTTGATGAAGTATTAATTATTAATGTATCCTCTATGCAAATACAGGAAAATGATTTCAGACGAGTGTATTTTACTGCTTTATTTTAACCGGTGATAAAAATATTCAATTATGCTTTTGACACAATCGAAAAGTGGTGGGAATTATTCTACTTGAAGGTGTTATATCATTGAAATAATAATAACCCTTTTGATATACTATAGCACTTATTCCTTTTAAATGTTACGGTACATCTTAAAATAGAAAAAAACATATTTACGCAAAATTACATTGTTAGATTGTGGAATGAGTCTATTTCTATAAATTGAGTATAAACATGATTTATCCTTCGTGGTTCGTTTATTATTTTGTTGTTGCTTATTTAGTATTAATGATTCATTTTTCAAATTCATTTCACGAAATAATTAATTTGTAATCTAATTAAATTTCTGTCAACAATATCGTTTCAAACGTTATTCTAGAGTATAAATTTTGTATTATAGTGCTAATACTTCACTTGAACTAATACGTAATGGGATTCTAAATTCTCGCACTACACAGTCATCAACCCGGCAATGTACGTCGAGTTTAATAATTTCTAGTAAATTGTTACACTACGCCTTCTACTTTTTAATATTAACCTACGTACAACGCCTACGTAATAACTTGAGAATTTTATTGAATGTGTTTCAAGTAATGGCGTAGAGTTTCAAATTTACAAGTTTTTACGTAACGTTTCATTTTTTATGTGAATTTTTCTAATTCAAAAAAGGTTGAAGGTTTTTTTTATTAGTATTTCAAGCAATATTTATGTTCACAGCTTTTTTGCATTTAAATATTTCGTATTTAATATGATAGTTAAGCAAAAAATAAAGAAATATCCGTCAGTTATTTATTTTTTTTAAAATAAATTTGTAAAACTCATCGCTTATGTTTAATTGCCGGTTTGGTGATTTTATAAAGTATGACTTACTTTGAGACAACTTTCCATAAATTCTTCTATGGTTATCACACCGTCTTGATTTAAATCTAATTTTCGAAAAACTCGATCGAGTTGATCTCGAGCTTTTTTCTCCTCATCAGCTTGATGTCTCCTACCCATTAATTCATGTACTGCGTTCACCACTTCTCCTAATTCTCCTTTTGTAATACAGCCATCTCCATTAATGTCATAGAGTTTGAAAGTCCATCGTAATTTTTCATATATGCTCCCTCGTAGAAGAGTTGATAGGGTTACTAAAAGATCCTAAAAAGTGACAGAAAAACTATGGTTTGTGATTGCTGGACATTCATATTTGAATAAAAAATCTATTTATTGGCAATGCAAGATTATTTTCCTGTTTAATTTGTATGATATTAATGTAGTTATATCGAATGATTGCGAGGTTTCTTTCATTTCAGATATTATTTTGTTTAATATTATTAAATTAACATTCAATTACTCGCTTATTTAAGTCTATTCTACGTCAATCTTTTATACCTTAGTACTACATTAAGAGCAATTCTCGTTGCTTTTTAATATTAATATAAAATAAAAATAATATTTTAATTTATCAACTATTATTTTATGTTCTAGATTTGAAGTAAAATATTTTAATCGTGGAGTTAAATGATTAAGGGTGTTCAAGCATTTAATGCCCTGTTTTTAAGGATTGAAAATCAGAACCCTACAGTCAACCCAAGTAAAAATTAGACTAGTTTTCGAC
>JABFQC010006530.1:0-10713 GCA_022817085.1 Psilanteris sp. ZL-2020 | reverse complement strand
ATCATGAACAGTTCGACATTTAATAGATGTTATGTTACAGTAACGTATAAAAAGAATCAACCGTTTGAGCACAAAATTTTATTTGCGTAATATTTATATAAAACATTTTTGAGTTTCTTATTTCAGTTATGGTGGTCCTGCAGCGATGACATTGGCAGATAATGCAAATTTTTATATATTTATGTTAATTGCAATATTATATATTCGTTTAGAAGATTTTTTCATTTTCGGAAATTGTATAATTTATGGCCTGAATGAATATAATATTAATATAATAAATAGAAACAAAATCCCTAAGATCGTTGCAGGAAAACTAAAGAACCTTCTTAAGGGGGTTCTCAAAGTTTACTGCAACAAGGTTAGTGTTTTTCATTACAGTAATACAAAATAAATTTCCATATAACTTGTAAATACTTGATACTATTTTTGAAACATGGGAAATTATTTTTTTATTACAAATTTTAATTTTTAAATAATATTTTTCATACGATAATTGAAGACGTTTTTTCGCCACCTCGAGAATAGCTTTTGTTCCCATATTAGTCATTAAATATAAATATTTACTTTAATTATGGTATAACATTCTTCAGAACTAACAAAATACCTTGAATCAATATCAAATGTTTATTATAATGATTCATTAATATATTTTAAAATTTTAATTTCAAAAAACTCGACTACAGAACCACTGTAATAATACACATTAATGATATATTTATAAATTCACGTTGTATGAATGTTGGTAGCATTGACTATTAAGAAACAAAATCCATTCGGCATATTCGAATAACGCATGAATTCGAGCAATTATATGCGTTATTTAAAACCGTTTCAATACTGCACAACGTATTGTACGAGAAAACGGCAGTTTCATTTTCGAGAGTAATTCTATAACAAAGACATTGGGCTGTTAATGAAAATTCGATTCGAATCGAAGCCCGTATTGCGGAGATACCAGAAACGGAAAATTGGTTCCATAGGAGTAAACGTCATCGGTAATTAGAGCCCGAGTCGCAAAAATTCGCGCACCGTAAGCAACGGGACTCCGAATTTGTTCCTCGGACTTACGTCGGTCTTATCGAAGTACGAGGCGAACAATGCCGACGGCCGTTATCTCCGGCAATTTTTTCACTCGTTCATTAAAAATTATCCGCCACGATTTAAACAGTTGCGTCGCGTGAGCATGCCCGCTCGGGTGTTTTTCGTACACCAAAATGGCTAACGCAAATGCCCCCGCCGCGAATTATGCGGTTTCTCGCAGCGTCCGTCTAATCGGATCACTATGAAATCTTGAGAAATTGCGCCGCGATAAAACGTCGAGTTACTCGACCCGATGCGGGCAAATTTCATCTATTTTCAGCTGACTGAATGCTCCTTTTTATCGGCGTTCCGTACTCTTTATGCAAATCACACGTATTAATGACACGTTCATTTCTCGCCACTTAATCACCGACAGTTATGCTGTCATAAATCATTATTTCCTTCGTCGCTATTCCCCGTTTGGAATCTGGTCGATTTATTCATTCACACTTTTACGGAAGTGTCACGTGAGTTGTTCTAATCAATTACGCAACGAGTCCCGAAATTATTTTATTATGATTGAAATTGTCGGAAAATCGTCTCTTCTTCGCTAACGCAACGCTACAAAGAAAAAAAAGTTTGTCACATTTAGTCAATCGTTGACTAATTTAGTCACCAAAAGTATTAATATACGAACAAACGATCTGATTGTCATACGTTGATAATAAAGTTGTTGAATAAGTCAATTTAAGGTTAAAGGTTGACAACATTATTAACAGATTTTGACTATTATATTTTCCGTTGATAGATTCACTGTTTCAGACAACACTACTTTTTTCTGTGTAGTCGAAATTTAACACTATTTAGAACCTAAAAATGTAGCTTCAAAATTGTAAAGGTAAATAATAATGTAGACTCTAATTTGAACCTCGTAACGTCTAAAATTTCCTGTTCAGGTTAAAGAGAATAAAAATAAGTTCTAAATTTGATATTACAATTTTAACTCTCCTTTCAAACTTTACTACCTCCATTCTTTTATTTGTTATGAATTTATTTTTAAGATTATTAATTAATTCAAAGATACTAAACCTATTAGTTTAAACTTTTAACAGTAGATATTTACATGTCTTAGCAAGAAATATAATGTTTTATTATTCAAAATTATATTTTTTTCTGTTTTTCGTACTTTTTTTTACTTTGATCGAACTTATTTTGTATTCATTTCACCCTAAATGGGAAATTTTAGACGTTTCGAGGTTTAAAGTAGAATATGAATTTCGACTCGGGAATACTGAATCGTTTTGTGATTCTGATAATTACTTATTCAAAATCACATTTTTATTCTTATTTCATTATTTCAATATTTTAGAAGACGCATGATCGGCGTTAATTTAATTCTGGAAATAAAGCACAAAACAACAGCAGCGAAACTTTTATTTGATGTTGCATTTTCTTATAGTTAATTTTAGTAAAAGCAGCATTACGTTCTTTAATGAGAACTGTTAAAACTTGAAGGTTTCAAGTGCATGACTTTATTTACGACTCATAAATATAAATGAACGCATTGATTCGTTTATGTTCATTGCTGTGATCGAGGTTTTTTTTTGGAAAAAACACGGAATGCTAAGCTTTTTTTTCGTTTGCCTGACAAAAGTACCAAAATCGGTCGATAATAATAAAGAAAAGCTTTTGTATGAAAGATTCCTTTTTTCTTTTCAAAACTTTTTGGTTACTCGATTTTTAAACTACGACGTTTGATTTAAAAAGAAACTCGTCAAAACGGCAAAAAATCTTTTGTCGTGTTTGTAATATATTAGACGCGAATTATATTCAAATTTTATAATACGATAAAAATAACGTACCTTTTGTGTTATAATTATTATTGAATGTAAGTTCAACTGGATTCCTTTAATTAAATTAAAAATTAAATAAAAATATAATCCTTTGAAGCAGCTCTACATTCTAAGATTTAATCGTTCTTACGGATCGTAATTTTTCCATATCAATAGAAGCAAATATATAACTCTCGAAAGTTTAATCCTTTGTTTGATTAAATTATGTTTTTCAAGGACTTTTTAAAGAATTCATTTAGGTAGACCTCAATTTGTGTGGAAGAATGTTCAATGAGAATGTTTGGAAGCAAACATTATAGTACGATATATTAAAACATGTGCCGAAAATTGTTAATAAAGTGGTGTTTTATATTACGGACCGAATATAAAATAAGACTTTCAAGATTTTCCTAATTTATACATGGGAGGGAAAAATAAAAAAAAATGTATCAACAGATCATTTGTAGTTTAGGCGCTCAAGAATCTGGACCGTTTTTATTCACTTCGGAGAATATATATAACCTCTGATTTTTATATGGTTCCGTTGCCCTAATTACGAGTGTGAACAATTGAGCAAACAGGGAAAAACTCCCTTTATACGTTAATTCCAGGGGGTATAACCCCCCTCCCCCGCCCCATCACGTGTAAAAAGTTACGATACTATTTGTATGGAGTTATTAGAAATATCAATTTTTTGACCGTTAAGTATGATATATTATTTAAGGGCATAGTAATTTAGTTTAGAAATTCTGTAAAATCCCGAAATACAACATTTCTCCGACTGCATTGTCTTAGTCAATTTTTACTATACTTTTTTCTTTGTGTATCTATGTATATATATAATATGTAGATTTTTCTGTAAGTTTTATAAAATTGATACTAAAATTTTTATAATATTATACTGAAGAACACGCATATAATATATGCGTCTTCTTTAAGACACAAACTGACTTAATGAAGACGTCTAAGTATCTTAATCAAACGCACAATATCTTGTATTAAGACAGCTAGTGACTTAAATAAGTCACTTTGTGCCTGAAAAAAGTGACATTTAAGATACTTTTTCCTAGCAATGAATAAGTATCATTTTTACAAGCTTATTAAAAAGCTATTTTTAAAATGTTGCTCATGCTCATATATATTTATAAATATAACAAACTGGTATAAATGATTAATCACATCATTAATAAATTAAGTAAACGCTTAAAATATCCCAATAAGTATATACTAATATAGGAAGACATATTATTTTGTAGATATATTGGCTATTAGAAGACGATCGATAATATAATATACTAATGAACTTGAGTAACTCTTCATTCAATGCATTCTATGGATCCATAAACTTTGATAGAAATGAGAACAATATATAGATTAACGCTTTACGCTGGGTCATGTGAAAGTTTTCAACTGTTTGCATTTTGCGGTTGTTATATGAAATACTAATGTTTGATATTAAATTGTCGAACCTTCCTAGCAATCTTTGAAAATTAATTGTCCGAGACTAATATTTACTGCATGAGCAATAATAACGATGGAATTCAGTAACTGAATAAAATCAATAATAATTGATCAAACAACAATTTAACACTGCAACGCAGTAATATTATTCTATCACGAATATGTTATTCTTAAAGACAGTCATCGAAATGTAATATATATAATATATAATATATATAATATACGAATGTACAATGAAAGTTTCAATTTTTAACATCTTTTATACACTTCTGTCTTTTATTCAACATTTTTACACAAATTGTTCAAAAATTATTCTTTACTAGTCCTAATGCTCAACTAACATATTATTTATGCTAATTTTACTATCAAATTTCTTTCAGTGTAGCTGAACATGATTGTGTAAATATCATGATATTGGTGTAACACCAATGAATCGTTATAAAAGTATAATATTCTGTTTTATAGGTACAATATTAATAAAATTAGTAAATCTACTTATTTCTTCAATGCCAACGTTCCTGCAAAATGAGTATTATTTTTTTATTACGATTATGTAATGACTTAATTTTTAATTTCTGTCGGACTTATAGTTGGAGCAAAAAAGCATCTTTGATTCAACGTAATGGCATTTGAAATCGATTTCCGCGGGAACGATAAAAAGCCAGGGCATAATTTCGAATCTTGTAAACTGTTAGAATTTTCGGTTTTACATCTCCTTTAAATCACGGTATATTGTCTCATTCGCTGACCTGGTAAATTGAAACTAAACTCCATGTATTACGCTAGAAGTGATTTTCGCAATTGAATGAATACCAAGTAACCATAAGTCAGTTCAATAAACTTACTAAAGAAAGAGGGAATTCGCTCTCGAATTTATCACCTCGTGCTACCATCGGACTTTTTCATTAATTGAACCGTTCTCCTTCCTTCGGCAGTTTATTTAACGTCAGAAATAATATCGAAGAAATGCGTGTTTCAATTAAACATTTAATGGTACGATACGAGGAGATTCAACTTTGAAACAACAGACAGGGATCGGTTTGAATTGGCAAAATTCACTGCACGTATTGTTAAAATGTCACATTCTAGACCTACTTATATAACCGTTAATTACGAAATTTGATCCGCATTTTTGAAACCGGAACTTTGTAATAAAATTTTAATTCATGGCAGTAATAATAAAATAGTACTAAAGAGACGTATGTGTAAAAATCAATGGATTTTATTAATAATGAAAAAAAATCACACCTCAAACTAGTCGTGGTATGATTGCGCTTTTGCGATTGAAAATCTGTCAAATTTTGACATAAATTTGATAAATTGATACATAAAATAACAAATTCTGTATCATTTTTATTCATCCATGTGATAAGAATTTGCAGATCTAAATATCAGTCGCTTTTTGTTCGTGAAAAATTTAACTTTTCGAAGCTAATTGTTTACACTATGTTTTTTATATTTGTTTCTCTATAACGATAATAAGTACAACTGATAACAGGCATTTAGTAATGTTTTCACGATGAAATATGGATTTTCGTTTTCGTTCGATTATTCAGTGGTTAATTGTTTTTTTACTTTAAAAATATACAAAATAATCTTCTAGCTGTCTTTCACATATATTTTTACAATTTGAGTAAATTGTGATAATAAATTGACAAACTATTTTGTTGCGAGTCGGTGTCATTGTAGATTCATGTAATATGTCAAAGTATAAATACAAATTATTTGAAAAGTTTTGGTATATTTTTATTTATTTGACATATTTCGTGTAATTATTATGGTATATATATATACACACATTATAGTAATTATTACAAGAAATAAAGTATTAAGAAGTACAAGTAAGTACTCAAAAATGATCAAATTCATAAGAATTAGTCTGTTTGTGAAATTAGTAATCTAATCGATTAAGTTCTTTTAATTCCCATATATAACAAGGATGTAATGAGACAATAATAGGATTGACTAACCGGCATCTTAATTTAACTATTAGTAGTATCTTACGTTACCTTTTAATTATTTCCTTATAAGGCGTTCCTTACGAGATTATAATCTTGTAATATGTTCGCTTGATAATAGCCATTTTGATTGATATTTCTGGCAGCATAATAACGACAGTAATTTTAGCATCAAAATAATTTTAAACTACACAGTGAGTTGTAATTATACATCAAAAACTAGTGAAATAGTTGCAGTGACCCTAAAAATCAGGCAAGCTGAAAATTAGTCAGAATTTAAGGTAATTTGATATATGATATACTTTTTATTAAAGTGTACATATCGAATGCCAGGAGAAATTCTTAGTAAATTACAATTGCTTTATATAGTTGGCGTTAATTATATATAAATATCTGCTATAACGTACGAAATTTAATTAATTAAAATGATTTCAGTTAACGACAAAAATGTTAATACGACTTGCATGCACTTGTCATAACGTTCATGCTGTACGTTCGCTATGTGTAACGCACGCTACAGCGAACTTTAACCAACTAATATTTTGTTGAATATACTACGATTTTCTCAGTATATAGTATAGAGCTTATTATTATTATTATTATTATTTTTTATCGGGTAATACAATTTTTTCCCAGCTACATACATAAATTCATTCTACTCTGTACGCTTTAATATCATACTGAAACTAACACGGAAAATTATATTAAAGGTTTTATTTTTCTAAGTAATTCAAGTGCTTATTATTTTTATGTTAATCAGCACCAAAACTCTTATTTCTTTCACAATAAAAATGTAAAGTTTAAAGAGCGGTTTTTTTTTGGTTTTTTTCCCCTTCTTTTCTTCTCCTTAATATTAAATCGTAATTACGCTAAAACGTCATTTTAATTAAATTCATCATCAACGCAACTTCCTTTCGACTCTGAGAAATAACGTTATTAACGATACGAATTTCAATGACAAAAAATCTATTTTGTTCGTCTTGATTTCTTTTGTACGACTTTTTCGAGGGTCTACTAACTCCCGTTTGAACCGGTCTATTCATCTTGGTGTACAATTGTTATTCTTTTCTCGAAAAGGCGGACTTCAATTCGAATAGTTCGCTATCTTACAATTTTGCGAGATAACAGCGACGTCGTTTCTCATGGCGATCGCTGAGTGAAGAACACCAGGATAGGTGGTGCGCTCGAAGATTGAAGATTCGTTGGTCGCGCGGGGTCAGGGGGTTCCTTCGCGACAAAGATTGAAAGTTGGCGGAGTATGTAAGGACTGGAAAACATAACCGTCTATATGCGAAGGCTCTCGAGAAATCACCGCACGCAAACCCTCGGGCGCAAGTGCGCGAATACAGTACAGTCGTTGAAATGACGCGGAAAACCATACGAGTCGTTATTTCATGTACACCTGAACATTTACAATAGCGTGTGCTAAGGGTGTCGTGAATCGAGGTCTTTTGTTTTTTAAAAAAAACCTTAATTTTAACTACTTAGGTTTGAATCATTACTTTATTCTTTTTTCACTGTAAAATTGCGTTGATTATGCGACGTTTAAAAATACAGTTCATTTAGCAAACTGTTATTTAGGTAATAAATTTGGTTATGTTTTAAAATAATGAAATTTAAACAAAAATGTAAGTTTAAATTTGATAGTAAATGTTTTTAATGTTTTATATAATTATCTATTACGGGTTTAATTAGTGTAAAATTTTAATGATTAGTTTATTAATATATTCAGTGATTACGTTTGAGGTCGCCGTAATATGGTTCGAGTAACTAATTAATTCTAAACTTTATTTAAGAAATATAAGATATATTTTTAATAACTTTGTGAACAAATAAAACATCTCTCTATATATGTATGTATATATATATATATATATATATATATATATATATTAACTAACAGTTTAGTCAATTTTATTTAATTTTTAAACTGATTGAAAAATATAAAAAATATTTACTAAACTTTTTAACAATTTACCTTAGAGTGATTTTTTTAATGGCCGACTAAAAAATTGGATATTTTATTTTTTATTAATAGATTGCAAAATTGAATGTTATTTATACAAGTGTTATATGAAAAAAATTTAGAATATAATTCATTTTAATTCTTTTAATTATCTTCGATAAATACTAAGATGTTTATTTCCTAATTCGTACACCGAAATCTTTTCATGTTCAAAAATCGTATTATTTTACTTGACCCTTTTCATTGCAAGTGACCATTCTTGGCGTCGATTTTCAACTGCGCATTTTTTCAAAATTGTTTCTTGCATAATGATTACGGCTACTTTGAACCAACGTAACGAAATTTTCATTTAAATTCCTTAAATCATATTGCTATTTCAAACATTAAATTATAATCGTTGAAAGTTCACCTGAAAATGTTCAAAGTAAATTTCCTTAATGAGAAATTCACCGACTTGCATATATAAACACGAACGCCCGTAATTCAGAATTACTTCCGTAGGTTTCATTCGAGCCCCAACGTCTTCGTATATATTTAATTTTCTTGTTTCTTTATGACGCATTCTGATCTGTAATTAATTCGCTTCTGAATGCTATCATCAGATCATCGATTTGTCTGAGAAATTTGCTTCGACAGAAGATAACGAAGATCGACGCTAAACCGAATGGGATCAGACGCGGGCTTGCGCAGGGTTAGCAGGCTGATATTGTCGGGCGGGGTGTGGAAAAGTAGTCATTTCGGCGATGAGATCAGCCTGTCGAACTCGGCGCCGTATCTTATATTTGCTGCTCCCGCAAATTGGCAAAATACGTTTCAATAGAAATGAAAGCATGACAAGAAGATACAGTCGACATCGGATTTATTTCATTAAATAGTTCCATTGATCACAACTTTACAATTCAATGTCACTGTGTTCATAAATCCATTCAATCAGAAATGCGCCGTGTTGATCGAAAATGGTGCAAATACATATTATTATTTATTCGATTTCAATTGCCGCTAACTTGTTTTTTATTTTCATTCAAATTTTCATCCGTCGAAATTTGAATTTAAAATTAACCGGTATATACAAGTACATATATATATATACACACAGACAGCATATACAATTTACAATATTTGCTTCCGTGGTATTTGTCAATGTGCTTATTTTATTTACAATTTAAAACGTTTAACATATATGCGTGGTACTTATACTTTTAATAATATTTTTTAAATTTAATTAACGAATGTAAAATTTGTTGTTATTATTAATTGAAAGTTCAAAACGAATTGGTTCGGAATTTAAATTGGTAACCGAAATGTTTATGATTGATTAAAACAATATATACATATTATAAACAATCATAATTCAATGTGTAAATATAACAGCGATAAACAAGTTGGTTTCATTTTTTTATATTTTTAATAATTGCATTTTTGCAAAGTTTAAAAATATTCAAGCAAATTAAATGCACTAATCGACACCGACCAGTTTTGTTTGGCATTTTTTCAAGCGGAAAAACCGAGAGCTATAAACATCAGCATTATCAACTTTTACGTGCGAACTTTCAACGGTATTGATTTTTGTGACACGATGTTGTGGTTCTTTTGAACTTTTAAAAGTGGACATCAGAGTAAATAATACACTGGTTTGAAAACTAACATTCTCAAATATTGCTAAAATATAATTATTAATATACTTATATAAGGGATTCGAAATTATGCCACCTACTATAAACGTTCTGGTTTTACAAGTTTAGCTTTTTATTTTTGTGGTCAATTTTATTAGTTTATACATAAAAAAATCGTTTAATTAGCAACAATATATCATTGATATAAGTTAAAGTAGTTGATTAATTGAAGATGAATGACATAATATACAAAGACGTATTTATATACATTTATTTATATATATATATATATATTTACTAAAACTAAATTATATAGGTAAAATTTAATTTGAATTAATCAAAAAATTTAATACATAAAATATATATTATTACATATACACTAATATAAACTGAAATATTGTATAGAAACAAAATATGTTACTTGCATAAAAGCAAACGAATAAATCCCTTGTATAGATAAATTTGGATTAGTTTATTATTAAAATATGATCCCTTCTTAATCTATATAAGAACTAAATCATTTTTTAATAAAAATATCAACGTTTTTTTTATTACTTTTAATCATCTTTTAAATAAATAAAAATAGAATATAAAATACGTTACCGTAACTTTCTTATAACGAGGTAAAATAAAAGACCTGATTGAATGACAAAAATCAACTTATATTTCAATTTATTTTTAAATTTTTTATTATAGAGCATTTATTATTAATCGTTATATATATTTATATGTCCGCATTTATAGTATACGGATTACGTACGCAATATTCAATACCATCGAATATTAGTTTTAGTTTTCAAAATAAACTTTTTACGCAAGTACTAACATTTAACGAAAAAATATTTTCATGCATGATTTTCATA
>JABFQC010006529.1:0-10713 GCA_022817085.1 Psilanteris sp. ZL-2020 | reverse complement strand
ATGTGTATATTGTTTTTTTTTGTTTTTTGTTTTGTTTTTTTATTTTTTTTTATTGTATTTTTTTTTTTTTTTATTTATTTTTAATATTTATTGTTATTTTTATTTTTTTTTTATTATTTTTGTTTTTTTTTTTGTTTTTTTTTTGTTTTGTTTGGTTGTTTTTTTTTTTTTTTTTTTTTCGTTTTCACTGGAAAGAGGTAATTTTAATTTTCCGTCGATTTCGTTTCGGTTTGGAATCGAACGTAAGTGGAAAACGATGGAAATGAATTGAGTTGTATTTAAATAACGCGGATAGCGAATGTTTAAAATATGGACAAATAAGAACATTTTCGGATAACTGTCGGCGTTATTTTATTGTTATGAGTGTGGCGTTGGAACATTATACGGATACAATTTAGGGGATAACGTAGTTCTGAAGAGCTATAAATAAAGGTCACATTACTGCTGTAATGGCGAAGTCGACCCTAAATGTAGAACATGACACACACAGAAAATTGTCTTACAACAATAATCGCTTCATACAGAGGATTCCTTTAATTCTATTACTCGGGAAATATGGAAGCGTTGAAATTAATAAATAATATTTGTTACATAACAAATTGTTTGTTCCAAATTATTTATGAAAAGTATGAGCACGTTTTATGGATTAATTATATAATGTAACTTGTATTTAAACGTACGTATGTAAATTAATTTGTAAATAATTTATAACAATAGTCACGAAATATGTAAACCGTGAATCGAAATATATTGAATTAATTGTTCTTTTATTAATTGCATTAAATTTTAATTCAATAAAATATATGCATTATTTACAAATAATTATTTACAATGCCCGCGAATAATTAATTATAATTAAATGCATATGTAAATCTTCAAAATAATTATCAATTTTGTTAAATTACAAATTCATGCTGTATATATATATGCAGGCTGACTGATGATGTATTTCTAATAATGTCTATAACTTGTTAACATAGGTTCCTCTGCTAAATGCCTGATTGCTTGATTGTAACAATCATTTGGGACTTAATGTAGTACCTTTATTGTGTCAAGCATGGTCCATTTATAGGTTACGAATAGTTAAGGCGTTACGTGCCTTTATTAGTTTGATTAAGGGTTCTTCATGGAGCCTATATTAACCCATAAAGGTACACGGAAAACATATATATTGAACAATTTATTATATATAATATATCAACAGAAGGATATGGTCGAATATCTTTCATTTTTTACAATTACATTTGAACAAAATTATGACACGTAAAATTTCGTATATCTTATTAATAATGTTCAAATTCGCATACAATGATTTTCTCAAATAAAATTTTAGGTATCTACTTTTAATATATATTATCTAGTAAACGGTTCCGTATATTTTGTCCCGTTACACTCATGACTAAGGTTCTATTAAAAGGCTCAGAATTTCGTTGTCCAGTAAGCTCACGTGCATTTATCTTATTTCAGTAATTACATTTATTATCTCTGCGTTTTACGAACGTACTAAAAATAAAAACGATATTCTACTATACCGTAGATGTGTATAACATAATAATATTGTGTGCATCTTTCACTTCCATTTTTCTTAGCCTAATTATGTTTATTCCGAATATTAAAATTAAACGAATCTATTTTACATTCGAATGCTTCATCCTGATATCAGCGAAGTGCATATAAATAACTATAACACTGAAAAAGAATAATATCACGCAGGTGCTTTTTTTATTGCACAGTTGAACCGGTTTTTAACAGGTTAAGCAACTAATTCCAAGTTTAACTTTAAGCTAAAGCAAGCAATTAAAGCAAAGTGATACGCTCGAACATATACGAACCCGATCGTATGTACGAGGAAAATATTTCGGACGTTTTATTATAAAATAAGCAACCGTACCTTACACTGTCAAAAGTTTCAATTTGTCTTATAAATTATAATACAAATACACCAAAAAAACTAATATTTTCATCGAGTTTATGGTACGTTTTTACTATAACTTGTAAGAAAAATTGCAAGTTTTGACAGTGCAAGGTACATTTGCTTCATTTTATAATAAACTTTCCTAGATTATTTTTCCCCGTGTACCTTGTGGTATTCAGTGGAATAAGACCGAACGACGAGATCCTTGAGCTTTGAATTGTAAAACTGCAATAAGTCATGTCGCGTTGACGCGCAGCCGGCGAATAAAAGTGCCAAGTACACGTCTGCTTATCAATGTTCAATTTTTGATCAATAAATGAAATATCGGAAATGCAATTAGCTCGACGTTGGCGAATAGGTAAAAATGGTTTGGGCGCGCGATCGCGGGGTTGAAACTTCAACGAGCAGACGATGATGCTTTCAACGTCTAATAACGCGGATGATCACACGGGGTACTCCGAGCGTGCACTAGGGGCACTTTTCCGGGCCGTCATGATCCATTTTCTCAAATAATCTTGGGAATTTTAGCTCGTCTCGCTCTCAAACTTGCACTTGAACACTCGAGTTCGAAGTTCGATGGAGATAGCTCATGCGGGTACTTGAGCTTTTCCCAGAAGGATTCCCCTGACGTTTCGAGTTTCCAAGGAGCGAATGGCAAAAGTTTAAGGAATTACCCGACGTACAACAGTGTCAAACGAAATGTAACCTACATCAATATTTTTATGATGTCGGACGGTCTCGTGGACGGCGACTCGATCCAACAAACGCGGAATTTTCATTGCCCTTTGTAACGCTTTTGCAGCGAGTTTAATGTAATGGCGGGTGTTTTGATTTGTCACACGCGTACAAGTACACTTACGCGTGGTTCACTGGGAACTTGCCGATAATATTTTAATAGAAATTAATTTGAATTTAATCAAATAAATGCAAGGAACGACGGTTGTTTGGCATTTTGTGCTTTATATATTTTTAGACATGTATAAATATATATATAAGTGTTAATTGCTTGTTTACGTTGAACAGTTTATTCAATTCATTGGGCTGAAACATTACCTGGTTTGAAAATTCAATAAAATGTGTCTAATTCGACGTGCAGTCAAGTAATAAAAACTTAAAACATTTTGATGACACGTTAAATATTTTAGGATTATAAACTTGAAAAGCTGATAAATGTGTAATGTATTTATGTAGATATTTTTACTCAGTATCTGTTTTTGGAAATGCGTTTTCACAAATACTTAAATGGTTGATAATATTTTATTCTGTTGGAAATATGTTTATATTACCATTACATATTAAGAATAAGGAAAAAGAACTCCATAAAGTACGTATTAATTATTAACTATATATTAAGTGAATATACTAAAAGATATAATCATGTACCCGCACAACATCAAAAGTATTCTATATAATGCAGATTTTGGAAGCATTAATATTATTACTATATAATATAAATAAAAAAATAATAATAATATATAAATGTTTATAAGGTTTAAGTAATATATAAATTGCAACATATATATTTTGAAAATAGAGCTCAAAAGCAGTCGTCTTTATAAATATAAAAATATAAAAATTTAGTTGCATTTTGTTTTGATAAAAGTATAGCAGCAAAGAATATACTATAGAAATTAAATAAAATTTAGATTATAAGATTTTATGTAAAGCAAAGTTTACCTTAAATTCTGGCATTTAGATAATATCATAAATCAAACATAAAAGTAGCTCTTAAACAATAAACCGCGTTAACGAAATACACAATAGATAATTAACACGTTTCAGAGCTTTAGTTTTTAAAAGTCTTCTTCTATATGATATAATTGTGAAATAATATTAAGGAAGTCGGAGATATAAACAATATATATAAACCGGGTAACAAGAACATTTGTGTTTTTATGACGAACCCCGTAGCTATGAATATTGTTAAATACGCTACAGAATCATTACAATTCATTTCAAATAATTACGTTAGTATCATAACAATTAAAATATATATATTTTGATACGATCTTCGTGTTTTATTTTACAGTCAAGCAAATATTTCATTGCATTAAATATGCAATGCATGTTTTTAATGTAATAATTTTCTTTAAAATGCTTGAAACACAATTTGTTTATAACTAACAGCTTATATAAGTGAAATTGCTAGTAGTATAAATATATTATTTATTTAATTTAAATATTATATTATATATGGCAAAAATATGCCAAATTTACAATGTTTTCATTCCATGCATGATGATGTATGATGTATAATATTATGTCAATATTTAATTCAATATATTTATAATATAATAGTTTGCATTATATGATAATAATTGTATAATTTCAGTCGTGTTATGCTAATAAGTTCTGATGCATTTTACCGCAATATCATAAGAATAATAACGTGGAATAATATATATAAATCATGAATAATCTATAAATAAATGGAAAATAGTTTAAATATTGTATTATTAACACCAGGTTGTTCAATTATATTATATATCATAAAAAATAGATAGTTGAATTCGCGGTTTAAATGCAAATTATGTAAAACAGTTATATAAATTTGAAATGGTAAAAAATGATAACAGTACATATAAAATATTAACCCAAAGTTTTCAACATTAATAAACGGTAAAATGCAAATACCGACCGTACATAATTTTACATTAAAAAAATCAATATCGTTTAAATTCAGCGATTCCGTTATAAATATCATTATTGATACTGTCCAATTTCGTACGAGTTCATTCGAAAAACTCGAAAACAACGATTAATTAGCAATTAATCCATATCAAACAAAATTCGATGCGTGTTCATTTGCTGTTAAAAATAACGTTTAAAGCTTTTTTTGTTTTGAAGTTGCAGCGTCCGTTGGCTCGATATTATCGATGAAAACAGGATTTCCGAAAACGCGGAGTCGAATTACGATTACTATATAAGTTAAGTATCGTTTTCGTGGGAGCAGAATATCGCCGGATGAGTTAAGTTACGTTCGCGATCGGACCAGAGTGTTAAATCAAAATACGTCGATGGTGCGTACACGGCATCCGGCGTATGGGAGCTGGCGTCCACAAGAGGAAGCTCCCATGCTCGCATTACGTCTGGTATGTAATGCCGGTCATAACTCGTTGCCGAAATTAGTATCGCCTAGGCCTATATGGAGGTGTACTGGCTTTGCCCAGGAAGGTATGTCTCTGCCTCGTAATACCGGATTCGGTTTCGACACTAATCGAATCTGTAAATCTTGCCGAGATTCGAGCAACTAACCGACTCGCGATATTAAACGCTGCATTGTTTATCACGTCCAGTGTTATCAATTAAAATCTAATAAGTCCGTCGTTTTACTTTCATTAATTTAGCGCGCGTGTCTTGAATGGCGGGTCTTTAATCTGGAAATTAATTTTGGTGCTTTGCGTTGCATTTATTTTATTTCACTTTAAGCTGAAATATTAATTGCGTATAGGCTGTATTAAATTAGGTGGTTTAAATGCAAATAAATATTGAAATACGAATTAATTATATTCAAACATAATATCTCAGCAAAGTCGATATAAATATATCGTTGTTGTGTTCTTGTAATTATTGTGGAATTTGTAATCAATTTTGATAATGCCAGCTGCAGTAAATAATACGCGATTGTTATCTTTATAATAAAACTGTTTATAATTATTTGTTTAATGCAAATAAATTGTATCGGATTAATAAAACGTAAAAACTTCTGTGTTTGGTTTGCGTATATTTCAATAGTCTCTTATAATGTTGGTACATTGTTTTAAATTTTATTATAATTAGAAGATATTTCTGTTTTCATATTTAGTAGTTTCATATTTGGAATTGTGGTTGAAAGTTTATTAATAGTATTTATATTCAATATATATTTGTTTGATTTAAATATTTACCATCTGTGCATTATAACTCACAGGTTTTATTTCTATTACAATATAATTTAGGCGGATGAAGATTTAACTTGGAAGATCGCTATCTTGAATGCAGGGAATTATGTATTATATATATGTTGTTGTACTATATAACTAAGTCAATGTGATGAAAATATCAAGTTTTTAAATATTTAAAATAAATGTCATCGATCGACTTTAAAATAACTAAAAGCGAACTCAAATTAAAAAATTATTTAGTTTGATTACAATATATCTCATGTATATTATAATAATTATCTTATCTTATCTTTTGAAATTTGTATATTCAATTGAATATAATTATATTTTGTATTAGTTCTGTTAAAATATAAGTATGCGTAACCATTATATACTATATTTTACTATGTATTACTATATTATACGATTAATATTACACGCATGTATATTATTTTTATATAAAATAAAAAATAAAAAAATAAAATCAACAAAAAATCAAAGAAAATAAAAACCATTGAAAATATAAAGAATACCTCGTTTAATTATTTCCATCTTCTCTACGCTATACGATATGTGAATTATGTTTTTATATGTAATTTCATCATATTTCGAATTTATACGAATATTTTAAAATATTAAATATGTACCGAATATAAATGAAATATACGATGTATTAATTTATTTTATTAAAAATTTGAAATGCATTTAAAATGTTATGTTGAAATATTTTATAATTTTCATTTTCTCATTAAAAATATATCCATTTCCGTGGTATAATTAAAACCATTTCGGCGTGACACATTTTTATTTAAAAAGAATATAATGAGTTACAATTATTAATAATTTCTTTCAAATATTATGTTATAGAACATATATATATGTTACTTGTATTAAAACTTAATTTTTTACAATTATCGATGTATTTTGAATTGAATAGAAAAATTAGTATTTTCGACTTACGTAAGTTGGATTGAACATGTACAATTCATATATCTCATTCATACTTATTCAAGTATCGTAGAATTAACATGTGTTTCATACGTTACATTCTGCACGACAATTTAAAATTCTGAATGTGTATTGTGGTTGTACGTACAGACAATATTTTCGATTGCACTCGTGTTGTATATTTATAAACGATAAATTTGTTTATGAAACTTTTTGAAATTCTATTATTTTAAGGAAGTTTATCTGAAAAGTTTCGTCGGGTCAACGAGATGCTATTAAAAGTGTTGAAACTAACCCAAGAACATTACAAATGTTCCACTCAAGTCCTTTTCCTGACACGTTTGATATTTAATACTTCTGAAGCCTTTACTCCAACAAACAACAGTGGCAGTAAATCGATATACAACAAATACATGTTATACTGTTCATTTCTAAGCAATTTTGACAAAACAACGCTTTTCAATATCATGATTTGAAAACTAATGTACCGATTTTTTTATCGAGATAAAGAAAAAAAGAAAAACCCAAAAGCCATTAAACTTTGTTCTCGATGAGGATCATGTTCCTTTCATAACAGACATCAACTGCAGCATTCCTTTTTCTCATAAAAAATATAATATCCTCAATAATATCTTCCAGCGTTGGATCGAGCGGTTAAGCTAATATTGAACGCAGCTTTGATTTTTTACTTATTCCCATAGGAACTGTGCATGTAATCGAGTCACGCCCATTTATGGTTTTCCACTTTGACTTAGCTGTGCTGTACTTTTCGGTACAGTTTGCGTATTAAGTGGGCGGGACTAACGGGTTTTCAGGTATATTCGGGAACAATGAGAAATTTCCTCGTAGACGTGAATAGAGAATAATCGGGAGCTAAACTTTTGTGTCGAAGTTTATCAATATCATTACGAATTACAAGCTCTCAAAATGTCTTTATTATTATTATCCGAAATCAAAGGGGTGAGCGAATTTTGTGCGTCGATTTATCAAGTCGCTGTGAACAACAAAGTTGTATACGTAAAATGTAGGATTACCGATTTCATTTGAATTTTCATGAGAAATTTGTTACCGCGTGTATATCTGGCTTTGTGTATATGTATAAAGAATTATTCTAATTCAAAACATTCGAGTTTTGTGTTATCTGCGTTTATCATTGTAATGTTCACTATTACTTATGTCCCGGGTTTAAATTCAAGAAGGCTTGCGGACACCGAAACGGCAAACTCGGTTTTATTCATTTTTTGGAAAATCCTGTCGTCCAATAATATTAAATCTTCGAATAATAGTTCTTGCACGTCAAGATATGGAATTGAATGAAGTTATAGCCGCTACCAAAAACAGGGGAGCCAACTCAGAATTTTTTGTTTTGCCAATGGCACATAATTCAATTCGAATCCGAGGCAACGTAGTTCGACGCTCGTGGGCAAGAATTTCAATGAAGAACACGAGGTTATAGAATGATATAGCTACTGCTGACATTTTGCCGCGCGCGTACGTTTGTAAAAACCTTTCATCATCCGAAACTTTGTTTTTAGTTACACGACTGGCCGTATTTAAAGTAGAATGCGACGTAATGAACACGCAGCTTTTCATAGAGTCGTTATTCGAATGCCGCCCATCGCGATTCTTTGATTATTTTTTACGGCGCTTGTCGACGAGTTCAAACAATGCTTTCTGGATTACATTTAATTATTATCGGAAAACACCGAGATACTTTTTGCGTATTTTATGTAGGGCATTAACATTCTGTCAACGTAAGAGGTTAACGTAACCAACGAAACAACTCGAATCGAAACAAGTTTCGGGAAAGCAAAATTTTGTGTCGCGAGAATCTAGTAGTATTGCAAATACCACTCAACATGGACATTTCGATAAAAATTGGCGTGTCAAGCGCTCACGTCGGTTCACCTACACCTAGAGGATGCCAATTTACAAAATATCCATTCTCGTAGTTTCGGTTTCTGTTGGCAATGCATTAACATTTGTTTCTGTTCAATTCCTACAGGAATTTGTGAAATACACCGGGAGAATCTTATTTATCTGTCGATATTATAAATGTAATGTGTATAAAATGTGTAAATACAAATGCTAATATATAATAACTGTATGACAAAGGTGTCGTTGGAATCAAATATAATGCATTATTTATTGTTTATTGTCGCGGTTTTTATACTTTTCGTGACAAAAATTAATTGAGATAAAATTAAAGTGTAAAAATAAATTGATTATCAACTACACGTCGACGAAAGTTTCCAGAGAAAGATATGGGTTTGAAAATAGCCAGTTATTAAAGTATCATTTATAAACAAATTGTACACATCAATATGTTCACGCGTACACGAGATTTCACAAATGGATATATACACCCGCGAATAAGATTTGATTAGATGAAGTTGTTTCTAATTAAAATGAAACATAAAAGAAGCATTTTCTGTTGCGATCAATATGCAACGTGTACCGTCAAATCATTAAACACAAATCAACGAGTTGAACGCGAGAACAAATTTAATAACGCACAGAAACGACGAGAAAACAAAAATCCGAACAATATTTATACAAACCCTTTATAAAAACTATCACTGATTATATCAAAGCCCATATAATTTCATTTAACGAATATTAACTTAATCACATAGAACGATATACAACGCAAAGAAAAACATTTGGATGATAACGATCTAACAAGATATTGTCTAGCCGGATGGTATTAAATTTAATGAGATGTAGAATTATAAGATTACGCTTTAATCTGATTTATTAAAACACCGTGACCATATTAGATCACAGCAATCTTCTTTACAACTCAGTTTGGCCATATTTATATTTACGAATACATTAATCGGAATAAAAGAACGAAGCGAACGCACCCCCGAGGGTCCCCTAATAAATGGTGCGCCGGATTAATATGATTTTATTTTTGTTCGCTCCATCAATTGCAGCACTCATCGTTAATTCGAGGAACGTGAAATATATAAAATTCTATTTCGGAACATTTGCCTCGCCGAAGCATCGTAACGATATGACAAGCGTTATAGCCGCGTCGTCGTAATGGCAGCGAGTCGAACGACTTGCAATCCAACCGAAATGGATTAGAAGCTGTATAGCTATAAAAGTATGAGAGCGTTTTGCAACATCACATACACAAGTACAGCGACATAATCACAATGATTTTCATTGAGCATTCGACGACCAATTGGCGTAGACCGAATTAATGGCGAAATCTATTCCGGCAAATGGCTAAGAGGGATCTCCATAAACCCACGCCATAACTCTCACAAATGCGCGCATGAGAACCATTACGTAATATCAACGTCCCGTTTCACGTCACTGTAAATGAGCCACGGTTCTTCCGCAATTTTTCCTCGTCTGTTTGTCTCTTCCTCCTTCCTCGTCGTCATTCGCATACAACCTCAAGATCATGATAAAAGTTTTTACGCCCATTTACATTGCACTCGGGGAAAAGAAATTTCAACTGTTTTGAACAAACATCCTTTTCCCGGGCGTCATAATTTACTTCATTCTCGAAACTTCTTTATTTACGATTCATCAATCATTCGAGAGCCCGAGGATGGAGCGCTGTAGAACAGACCCCGAAGAACGACGCTCTTAATTTTATATTCGATAATGGTTTTATGAAGGAGACGTCTCGATCCGAGTACTCCGGGTCTTTCATCATTTTTGTTTAATTGAAGTTGCGGCGAAAGGTTGCGACGGGGTGAAATTTTATAGAGTTCAGATTTCGAGAAGCTAAAGCAAACGACAGCCAGATTTTGTTCGCTTTATAATTAATATCGCGTCGCGTACAAGACCCCGGTGTATGGTCGACGTTTTTTTGTATCATTTGTAATAACGAGTTTATTTCTGAAATAGACGTTTTGGCAGAACGTAAGACCCGAGACACGTAAGCTTAAGGCGTCTCCGCGAACGTGATCGATTGTAATTATAAATCGAACTTAGGTGCGATGACTTATTCGGAATGAATATGCC
>JABFQC010006528.1:0-10713 GCA_022817085.1 Psilanteris sp. ZL-2020 | reverse complement strand
AGTGTTAAAAAATCGCACAAAAAATGTTAAAAATTAACACGAAACATGTTAAAAATTATTATTTTTCAGTCGTAATGCTCAATTACCATTATTCATGCTAATTTTTACTATCAAATTTCTCTCAGTGGAGAATAATTGTGCAAGTTATTGAGAAAATATTGTACTACCCTAGAAAAAGAAGAAAACAGAAAAAAACATTAAACAAACTTTGCATTATATTTTACCATACTGTCTAAGAAAATGAATAGGATACTGTTACATTTTTTCTACGTGTACATTAATACTTTTTTAAATTATAAAATAATATTTCTCTAATTATATTTTTACTATACTTATAATATTCTCTTTATGTAGAATGAGAAAATGTATTAAACAAAATGTTAAATAATTAGATATTGTAAATAAAAAAGGTAAATACATGACACCTGCGATTGCATTGTCATACAGTTTATTCTACACTTTTTTCCGTGTATCTTGGGCGCCATCTAATTAGCAAAAAAAGTGAATACAAAGTGTATCGCAAGATTTGTAAGTAAAGTAAATATATTATTTTAAAATAGCTGATTGAATAAAATGAGTTATAATTAATACCGCATTTTATGTCATATCGTTACATAAAGGTATCGTTAAAGATAAAATGTTTCAACTGATGCATTAATGAGGCGCAGCCTAGTCTCATACGTAATGTTGAATAATCTAAGTTATCACACTTACGACAAGTTTCTCCACGCTATGACAATAATATATTTTGTAGAACACAGTTAATTATATGACATGTCATCTTATATATTAATTCCATAAATTACAGTGAAGTTTAATAACAGCGAATATCTATATTTATTAAAATTATTCATTCAAACAATAAACTTATCGGTTAATTATTATCCTAGTCTAACGTCGTAACCGGTTTATTAGCAATCAATTTTAATTATATGTTTATTTTTATTTATTAATTGCCATTTATTAACATACACGTTGGCACTTGTAAACATTTCTATCGGCACTAAAAATGACCGCTAAACTGAATATTACACGTTTTCACTCGTTTCATTTGTGGGACAAAGGTGATTGGCACAATACACATCAATTATAACTACATATACAGATTTGATATTTTAATTTAACGGAATTGAATTGAAAGACTTTTCAAATGCGCTTTTTACAAGCTGGATATGTCACAGTGTTAAACATATTCATTATAGCGCACTACAATTCAATATGCTCTCGCATTCAAAAGGTTGTCTCGTATCATTAATTAGACATTACTGGCAACTTGTTTCCGTGTAATTCATGAATCCCATAATTTTAAACAATAATAATGCGGCTTGTTTTCATTTACAGCGCGAATGCGCGCGTTGCAAAAGCCGACATGCAGAACGGGAGAAACTGTCAGGAATATATGAAAGATATGAAACGAAGGATTCTCCGCGACTGTCATTCAATCACGCGCACACATTCCTGCGCGTGCGATGTTCGCGACTGACAGCAATCTGCTCACGTTCGGCTGTATAATACAATCGTGCGTCGTAATTGTTTCTAAACACAGATTTCACTTCGAAGTCATTATGACCAGCGTTTATATAAAAGCCCCGCGATGTCGGAAGATGAGCTTCGTATCTCAATGAACTCATTATCACATCCAGATTAATATCCGCGGTTAAAAGAATTGTTCCACTCGCGTAGCCATCTTACGAAACAATCATTTATCAACTTATTTTGCTATTATTCTTTCTTGTAATTGAGTGTTCTGTAATATATGTTGCGTTCGTTGTTCGCAAATTGCAACGATTCACATATACGATTTCTCGACATTTACTTTTGCAATGCTTTTTACTCGCCATTTTTATAATTCATGGCGCTTAGCGTGATGCTAGGCAAAAACTCAACCGACAAATAGTATATTGTTAATTTTATGAGTAATAACACAAAGCGTTTAAATAAATTAACAATGCGAATGAAAAGTAACCTTCAAGTGCGTTATTCATTAAACAGAAAAAGCTTGATTTGCATTATAAAAATGCATTTGCAAATTTGCGTAAGTTTTTGTTTCACTGTTTTTTTAGTATCATTTAAATCTTTTACTATTAGCCGTAAAAGTATTAAGAAATTTAAACCTTTTTAAAAATCTACGAGTATAAAATTAAACGCGTTAAATTCTTCATCGACTTCAAGCAGCTGATCTTTATAACACACATGGAAAACAATGCTTTTCTTTCATAATTGTAAAGGTAATCATTAGTAGTTTAAGTACACAACTACATTAATGATGCCATAAATACCGTTAAACATTTTATTTAATTGAGATATTGTATTTTAATTTATAATACATTTATACCTACACAGAAAAAAGTAGGGTTGCTGAAACAGCGAATATATCAACGGTATCTATAATTGTCTAAATTTGTCAATAACTTTGTCAACCTTTAACCTTAAAATGACGTATTCAATAACTTTATTGTCAACGTATGACAATCAGATCGCTTGTTCGTATATTAATACTTTTGATGACTAAGTTAATTAAAGATTGACTAAATGTGACAAACTTTTTTTTCTGTGTAGATATATATATTATATAGTTTCGAACATATCGTAACGGCAAAAATATAAATGGTTGTATCTTAAACAAATTGTTAATACATATTATATATATATATATATATATATATATATTATATATTAAACAATTTTTAGTGAAGATTTCACCAATTTGGTATTATTCTTGCAATTAGTCAAAAATCGGTATTTTTTATAATTTTAATAATATCATTCTTTTCAGTATAATTTAATAATAAGTTTACTAAAATATAACATTTTTCTTTTTTAACCAATTCATCATGTTTTGTGCAAACATTTCTTGATGATTATCAAAATAGATTATGCATTTTTAATATTCTAAACTAAAACAAATGAACAAAAAGTTCATTAAAAAGACGTATTTACACTGACTTTCTAAATTAATTACATTTCGTTTGTATTTAAAAGTACACTGAGAAAAAATTACTTTGTAAGATCTGCTGAAAAGTTTAGTTAAGCCAGTATGATAACCGTCAAATTCAGTTAAATAAACTGTGAGATTCAGATTGGTTAAAATAACTATAATCTTAAGTTGTAATGCAGCCAAAACTAACATTTTTAACTGAAACAATTTAAATATTCAATAAAATTGACTGAGTTTGTTAATTCAAGTAAGATTCATAGTATCATAATTGGCTGCCATATTCTATAAAAATATCTTATTTCAGTTGGACCAACTAATTATTTTCAGTCATGGCTATATATTACTAAAAACTCAGTTAAAATTACTAAATATACTATTTTTCTCTGAGTCTACTATGTAGTAATAAATTGATATAGCGGTTATATTAAAAATGAATTTTATTCTCGAGCTTTAACCTTATATTTTTCATATATTTGCCACAATACGTAATCCACTTTATTATAATCTAGCGATTTAAAAGCGTACTGCATCAGTAAACATTTAATTTACTAAAACGTGGTATTTATTTGATGTTTTGGTACTTAATTGGTATTTATTACTCTCCGTGTATATAATATTATTATGTATTTTAATATAATATGAAATTATAATAATAAAATTTCATTTATTATGAATTATTATTAAAATGTGGCAATATTACAATATGAATTAATTTACAAAAAATATATTAACAAGAGAAATATAATTAACACGTTATTAAACATTTAAAAAGTCGATAAATGATATTACAATCTAATATTTTAATACAAATTACACTCCTCCCCTTTAAATAGGCAATTTAAATATTGTTGAAATGATATTATAAGAAGATTGACACATTTCAAGTTTAACGACAGGAACATAATCGCACGTATAATTATGTTAAAATCAAATCATATATTTTTATTATACTATAAGTACTGACAACAATTTCTTTATCGACTAATAATTTTGGACAAAATGCAAACGTATAATAAATTGAAAAACAAAAGTAAATTTTACAAAGTTGTTTGTTAAAATATTAATGTAAATAAATAATCAATATTACTCATTAATATCGTAATGAATAAGAAAATATTGTATTATATATTTTAATAATAAAATTCATGCATTCTAAATATACTTATCAGTTATAATCGCAGAATTTGGATTAATTCAAATTCGCATTCACAAAGATATAATTCTGAAGGATTGCCGCAATGACAGAATAGACAGTAAACATTACAAAATATTTCTTTATGTCATAATGAAAATGCCAAAAATCAATCTAAACGCATAAGTATGGCGCTACATCGTACATTTAAATATACATACTGTAAAAGTTGTACATATGAAAAAATTAAAAAGAATAACAATGCACTACAACTTAATAAACTTGTGCGTCGATAAGCGTTGTAATTAATTTAACTGAAAAACTCAATATATGTTTGATATACACGCACAGAAATATTTTGTAGATACAAACAAATTTTGTTTCATTCAACATAGTGTTTTGTTGTTATTTTACTAAACAAATAGTTTTGTTAGATCAACAAAATATGATTCAACTTCGATCATTTTGTTGATGTTTTCTATTTGAATCAACACACTAATTATGTAAAAAAATTGTAAACGCTTCAGGAAAGTGTAAATATTTACAAAATATTTTTTTCAACTCATATAGTTCACAGACAAAATTGACAAAATACGCGTAACAAAATAATTTCTTTATTTCAACTATATCATTCGGTGCGGGAATGATATATAAAATTTCATTTCTCCAGAATTCACATTACATCATTGAATCACTCAATTTTACATAATATATTATGATAATACATATATTGTAAATTTCCATATAAACAAATGGTAATTATTTTTAATGGTTTCAAAAATTAAAGCAAAATTGTTGCTTTGCACGTTGAGTGTGGTAGTGCGCAATTAAAGCTCGTATTCGGAATAAGCGTTGCAGAATAAGTTACATTAATAACCATGCATGAGTCCATTTTTGTAAGCAAGTGATTACTAATTTTAACGGACAGGCAGTAAACGAATTTCGGCAATTATTTTTTCACGCGCTTCACGTAGCCGTGCTTATGTTTTCACACCGTAAATTTCGCACATCAAATATTTACACCGCAGGATAATTTCGTGCAGGTTACTTATACATTACGTAACGTCCGTCAATACTTTTTACCGCATAAATTCAATGACGAGCGCCGTGTAAGTTATGCTTAAACCAACATCAGTTCAAGATTACCGTATCTCCAATTTTCAAACACCGCCGAGACTTTTATCTGCGAAGCTCCGTCACGAAACAAATTTATCATTTTCATTTCGGCTAGCAAAATCGTTTGACTTTTTCCGACAGTTTTGTGTGTGCTGAATAAATTGTCGAGATAAATGGCAAAAATTTCCCACGTATTCAGTGATCCGGCGATATAGACAATCGCAGCGATTGTTCGCACAATTAGAAACCTGAAATCAGCTGGTGCCTCGTTTCGTACATTTCCTTCGAGTGAACTCGAGTGCGCGTACGTGTCGTTGCATCCTGGATATTGCATCGCATCGGAGACTTTCACTGCGATGCATCCGCAAAACAGGATTGTAAATCGCGCCGTGGCTATAACCTGCTGCGATGTGGAGACGCGTGATTGCTACTTTTAAATTACATACCTCGTCGTGACTTTTTTATTGGCAGTAGTTAACTTGGCTCTACATTCTATCAAGAAAAGTCACATAATCATGCAAAAAGTGTTTCACTTTTGTGCGTCGAGTAATAACGAATTAGCGAATTCAAAATCACGCTTTGTCCTTTTTGCTACGAAATAAAGCAATTATCATCCTCATATTCGCATAATCACATCACGTGGGACTTGATTATTCATTTTCCAAAAGCGTCCAAATGGCTTTTCGCTCGCGAGGTCTGCGTTGTTGAGTCGCGGCTCGCGTTCATAAAAAACTAAATCGCGATCAATGTTATACGTTAGTTGGTCTTAGCGCGGACTCAATCGGGTAATAACATTGTGCTTACATAACCGATAGTCCGATTGCGCCGCAATAATAAAACTTAATGCCAAACAAAGTAGGAACGCGAGCCAGCGTGTGTGGAATAAAAATGCGATCAATAAAATTATTACGCGCAGTGCAATGTTTATAATGCGCTGACGATAAATCGTGGCGCGCGCGGAGGGAATCCTTCCTTATTTCAGTTGAATTATAATTCGTTAAACTTATGACGTTTTGTAAGACGTTACAGTCTATCGGTTGCAATCAAGTATAACACGAAATAAGTATTTGGCGTTACAACGTACAATTTAACGCGAACGGTGAGATTACATTTTATTGCGTGGCAACTTCGCACGTAAGTTTATACTTGACGCGCTTCAGTCGATGAGAATGCACAAAAATGACTCTGATGAAGATGCGGGTGTTCCTTGGATCGTATTCTAAAATATGTTCGAACATGTTACGCGCGGAGTAATCGAGTCGCGATCATTTTTAAGACCCACGCACGAAACGGCTGCAGACAGAACGAGAGCAACAAAAATGAAACGGGAAACAAATTGAAAGTCATTGATATAACGTCAGAGATGAAGTGGCGTTCCTGCAAATTGAACGCCGTATATCAGGATCATAATTTGAAGACAACCAACTCGTACAACAAAAGTTGTCATTTACGGCCGATAAACGTTGTTACAAATCGCGCAAAAAATGTTCTTCCAGGACTTGCATTATTTCGTCTAATTTTTTTGCAATTACATAACGAGTGTCTAGTTGGTAACCATCACTGCATTTATTCAATTTATCGTTCTCGCTTGCGTTTAGATTTAATCTGTTCTCACTGGAAAACACAATGTTGCTGATCATGTGCATACGATTTATTAACAGCCCGGTAAAGTACGCTCAGAGTTACGAGGTTCGGTCCATTTTTTGCAAATACGCATACTAAAGTTTCGCGGCTACTCGTCAATACAACATAGCCGACGCGTTCGTGTATTTTAACACGTATCGCAATGTAAAATAATTTGAAAAAAAAAGAAGAAATGACTCCCGTCAACGACTGCGAGAATAATTATTGTGTTTTCTCACGTCCTTAAAATAATTGTACCTAAAAAAAGGCACGAGTATCGCGACGCAACACGGACCGTTTTTGTTCGGCCTGGCCGTAAAATTGACACTTGATTATCCGTTTCATAAAACTTAAATCGGAGGAACTAAACTTTTTTCAATCCAATAAGCAACGCTGCCCGGTTCCTCCACTTCGCGCCCGTGATACACTTATGTAAATTTTATAGCATTTGTGCAATTTTTAAATGAGCGCTTTTCACGCGTGCTTTGTGAAAATTAGCATGTCGTTAGGCGAAACGACACGCAAACAGTTGCCTTCGCCAAACCGTAATTATTAATTCAAATATCAGGAGTATGGCTGATTTACTGGGACGAGCATTTCATCCAATAATTACAATGATAAATGGTTTGCCGGTAAGACACTGTCTTCGAGCCAGGTTTGAAATTGAATTTCAAATAACGATCAGTTTGCAAAAAATTGAAGCTGCGCGCGAAATGAAAGGGCTAATAGATGAATTACATGTAATAAGTGTTAAGGCGAAACGCAATGCAACGCGGCTATTATTATTGAAGACATGAGAAATTGAAATGCGAAATGGCTGGGCGCATAAATACCACGGCGTCTCCTCGTGGCCTCGGAAACGATTCTTTCGCTCGTGGAATTGATGATGCTTACGCAAAATGAAATAGCAGAATCGGCTCCGCGGAGCTGTGCGTGCAGCCGCTTTTACCATTCGGACCTCTTCCTGTAATTATTCGCGCGGTGCATTAACGCCGATTGATGTAGCGCTGCTACTCACGTATGTACTCAATCTCGCTATCGTTCGCATTTGCATGCATTTCGCGTTTTCTAGAAAACGTTCGTTTGTTATACTTGCTCGCTTTCCAAAGAGTTTCGAGGAAAATGTAAACACTAAATTAACGCCGAATACATTATTGTTGAGTAAGATATCACTCGCCAACATTCATCTCGCGTTCATTTCTAAAAAGTTTATTCCTGCGCTGTCAAATCATTTTGATCGGTTCGCCAAGATACACGATTAACGCCGTAAAATGTTGCAACAGGAATTGGTCGGATTGAGGCAACGTGGTATATATATACATATACACATACGTCCAACTACGGCGTTACAAAAACGCGTCTAAAATGCGTTTTCCGTCTGCCTTTTGTTTCGCGCGTTATCTTGTTGAAATAGTGGTCGCATTTTTACGCGAACGGGAGATACAAATTGAGAACCGCGTATATATATTGTCCGTTGATTTATAATATTCGGCCGAGCGCTATTATTTATATGCATATGTGGCTGAATATATAGGAACGCGCGATTTACACAACACATATATGTCGCGGTCTAAGCACCTGCTTTATTAACGCGTCGCTATCTCGCGCGAGAGCCATCGAGAGGAAGGCACTTTACGTTTATGCACGTGTTGCTACGTCAGCGGTTTAGCGCAAGCGAGTGCGGGAAAATGTTTTTAATATAAAAAGAGAAAGGTGAGAAAAAGAAACGCGCGCGGCTTTACTTATTGGCACATGCACCACCGGTATCGCTAATGCATTCGACTCGACGCTTAGATTATACAATGCTGGATGCTTCGAGCCATGCTGAACGTGTCGCGAGATAAGACAAGCTGAAAGATGGAAAGGAAGACGAGCGGGTAATATATTTCAGCGACGATGTGTCCAGAAGTCGTTACACCTTGCGCTCAATGATGTGCGCGGCGTTCGAGCGAAAAACATTCTAGACCGACGGCGCATTTATTAGCGCGATTGAGTCGTACGGGGATGAATTACTGTCCAATTCGACTTTAGTGTTTGAACTTTGTTCAAACGCCTATTAACCAATGCTTTTTGCTTATCGATTATGACTCTGCGCAAAGGTTACTGTTACCGTTCTAGAAGTCATTTCCTGCCACGCTGCATCTGTTCGAGAAATCTTATATTTAATGAACGCCATAAAGCCGCTTTTACCAACTTATCAAGTACGTACGGGTAATATGCGATATTGTGCTGCTCGTACAAAAAGACGCATTTTTAATTGCTAAAGTAATCCTTTTAATCAAATGGTTAAATGACGTATAGCCCTCGATAAATTATTCTATTATACGAGTGTACTATATCACGCTGAAATACGGCTTGATGAGTAACAAGCATATTCAATTCCAATCGAGATGACGTGTACGCGTAAAATAAATTCTAATTAATTATTCAAATCAGTTTTTAAGTGTATTTTTGTGAAAATGGGATTTCAGTGTTTGCTGTAATAATTTAATATTTGCAACTTTATATTGTCATACGAATGTGAAATTAATTATGGATTGAACTATTTATATTAAAATGTATAAGATATATTGCACACGCCTGGACGATGCTTAATTATTAACGATTTAGTTTTGAACGTTTGCATTTTATATTGCGACTGTTATTTATATTTGTTTACATATTCGTATTATTAATTACATCATCAGTGATGCGTCCTTCAGAAACAAGATTAATATTAATAAGCATTATGTGATTTGTATAATACGTATAATTATTCTCTTTGAAAATGTCTTCGACGTTTTAATAGCAAATCTATCACCTTCCTTGTGTTATGAATACATTTTCAGTATACAGAAAATATTGGTTCCAATATTATTTGTGTAGACTAATGAATCGATTTTACAATATACAACATTTGAATATTTAAAGCAATTCAAATTTTTTGAATGATTCAAAGAAAAATTTCAGGATATCTTGTAATGATATAAATTATATCTTCATTGTATTTCATTATAAAAATAATGTCTTCATAAATTTATATACAACATTGTTTCATAATTTGATTCGCCGCGCATTAAAATAATTTAGCTGCAATCAAGATATATTTACTATTGAATTGATAAAAATAAACTTAAAAATGTTTATAATAATACCAACACAAAAATAATGACTTTAAAAGCTTAAATGTTTCGACTGCTGAATAAAACTTGAGTTAATATTCCTACTTCCGCATTTCTAACTACTTCTAATGCTTTTGTCCAATGATAAACATCGGATGCTATACAGCTTGTCAAAGAACCTACAATTTCGTTCTCCAATTTAGATTACTCCTCAAGATATCATTCTGGCAATTTTTCGAATCAACAGCATCAAATACAACGTAACTTTATTACGTCAAAACTTGGTCTTCTATTATAAATTTAAACGACGATCTTTAGACAAAAATTTGTTCCAGATACAACCACATTAAGCTGGTAAGCTTACAGGTACTCATTGCTCTATGAATAATAAACATATAGTTAAACATAATATATCACTATAAAAGAAAATATAATATAATATGCAAATGAATATTCTTTGTGAAACAAATTTTCCATTTATATATATATTTTAAGATATACATTATAAGATATAGCACGCTACATACACGAAGAAAAAAAAGTAATAAAAAATAGCAAATATGTGACAGGATGTTCAATATTCAAATAATACATAAAATATCATAAATTTGTTTGAATGAAAACAATAGAATTCTAAGCAAAAATAACCGCTGTGTTTATAAACACGGTATGTATAAAATACACTGAGAAAATTAAGTATGAAAAATTACTATCCAAAATACTAATTTGGATTTATAAGCGACAAATCGTCGAATTTACTATTTTTATTAGTAATATTTTCAGATAAAGTAGTAAATTCTATA
>JABFQC010006527.1:0-10714 GCA_022817085.1 Psilanteris sp. ZL-2020 | reverse complement strand
ATACTTGTTCGACGAAACGTCAGCTTAATACTAACGACTGACAATTGTTAATATGTTATATTAATTAACAATACAAAAATAAAATAATATCAAAACAAAATAATACATTTGTATTAGTTCCTCTGGTTATACAAGATACTTAATTTTTGAATTATTTGATTTAACAATCTTAGATACTTAACGAAACTGTTTAGATGTTTACTTCAACAATCTATTTCTCTCAGTGTATAAGCGATAATACTATATAGATTTAATTCGTTTGCATTTCAGTTAGCTCAAAAGTACGTTTACTTTCAAAGCCAACGTGAGTTAACGCTTGATTTAACAAACTTACTATAGATTCACTGGACAATGATTGTACGAAACGCATCTCGGAAGTAAGAGTTAATCGCGATGCAAAAAACGAAAACTATAGTTCTTGTAAAGTTGAGGAAAAACACGAGTTTAACCAGATAAAAGAATAGGCAATGCAAAGAATAACTTAAGCAAAAATTAAATAAGGGAAAGCATGAAACTGATCCGAATAAATCGGAAGTCGTGCGTATCAATCGGGACACGCGAATTTTACAATTATATTTATACATTGATCCATTTCATTAAATGTAAAACGCAGGTTGTTATTTATTTTATGCGTATTTTTATTAAAAAACTGTTTTTATAAAGGCTTCGTGATCTCTTTTCATACTTCATATAATCTTTGCAAGCGTATATATAAAAGATTGCGCGTTCTCGGAAATGGTATATAATTTGAAAATCGGACAGATAACACTTTCTTTTATAATACGAAGGATGTAATAAATGTATCAGAGGAAAATAAAGTCTAAAAAAACTGCACGTATACAAACAAATTAAATAGGCCCATTATTCTAGTTTATTTCGATAGTATCCATTTTGTGATGCTGTAATATCCGTGTGATATAGAAAATTGTTAGTGACATATACCAGGGATGTTTTATAATTATCGCTCTTATTTTTTGTTGTAAATTATCGCCCGAATTTTGTTGTAATGTAACTTATTGTAAGTGAATACACACTTATTGAAAAAGTCCAGATTCGGCCACTTACAAAAAAGTGAGTATGCACTTATTTAAATTTAGAGAGTATGTTCTAATATTTTAAGACTGAATTTTATAACAGATATACAAATGAGAAAATATATAGATGGTGCAAATAAATAATTATGACATATAAAAACACGTTTATAATTAGTGTGTCGTCTAATTATTTGTCTCAGTGCACATAACATCTTTACACAATACAGCTTGATCTTCGATAAAAGATAAAAAATGTATAACGATGAAGATTGGAAATAAAATCTAAAGTTTTGCATAGAACTATCACGAGTTTTTGTTGTATGCTTTGAGAATATTTATTATGGAACGGTGCACATCTCAAAACGTACCGTAATGATATTCCAAAATATAACGTTCATGTATATCCCAAGCATATATATCCATCCAAACATGATTATTTGAGAATGTCGTGTGCAATTATAGGGATATTGACATACAATGTTTTTAAACGATTAACAATTATGTATCGCAATTGCGATATCATTGACAAAGTGGTGATTCAAAAATGTTTGAAGACAATCAAACGATAGCTTACTCGTCTATCCGTTTAAGAGGTTTATTGTGTGCGTTTCTTGTTGCGTCACACGATTTTGTTGATTTTATAGCGTCCATATAAAGTTACTTGCTGTTAACGCTGGACGAGTAGCAAATAATCGAGGACGACTGTTAGCGGCGACAGGATGGATCAATCTATGAGAGATTGGCGAAACATTTAACATCAGTTATAGTGGAATTGCTCATGATCAGGTAAAGGTTTCAAACAACATCTACCTGTTGAGTGGTAGTACTTCAATGTATTGTTGACTAGCCACGACTGCTTTCTGGCTTATCAGTCGTTTTGGAACATACAAGTACCCGCTGTGTATCAAGCATTTGTTAGAGCATCATGAAACTTTGTGATAATTTCATTTGCAATTCATTCCTTTTGTTAATGTTCCACAATAAATGAGTAACATGGGTAAATTAAACAAAACATTAAAACCAACCGATATCATGCAAATATGCATCATCTAATGATATAATAAAGGAATATAAAATAAAAATCTTCTGTATCATATAGTACAACAAAAATTAAGGGAATGGAATAATTTATATGTGCTAATAATTGATATGAGACCTAAAATTTTGACGGGCATTTATCTGGAATATATATAAATTAGCATAGAATCGTTAGATATCCTTTTTGGAATTTATCCTAAAGATTATAAGTACACTGAGAAAATAAAATTGTAAGGGGAACTATGTACATCGTTAGTCATACAATTTCAGATTGTACTAGTCTTACAATTTGAATAGTAAACGACGTCAGCCAATGAGATAACGGCATTCAATTGGTTTAACCAATGAGAAGCATCAGAATGGTACAATGTAAATTGTATAATTTCATTTTCTCAGTGTACTATTTTGATAAATGAAAGCTCAATTATTATAAAGAAAGAATTAAAACTAAATTAGCAAAGGTTTCTTAATTTTAGCTTGTCGTTTAAAAATTAAGTTATAATTCGTAAACACGAAATCTTAAAAATTATTTTATCCACTTATTCTAGAAATGAAATTAAAACATTTAAATTCTAATTATTCAGGAGCAGCTTGAATTATAGAACTCTTAATTTGTGTGCGAAATACAAAACATGCTACTGCGGAATTAAATTTTAAACAATTCATTACTCTGTACCTGCATTTACACTGAAAATGAGTGGCCATTTTTTTATTTCTATCATCAGTAACCGATTTAAAAGTTGCAACGTAGACTTCCGCCCACTTTCACCAGGTAAATGATTCAAATGTTATAGAAAAGATAGGAAAGTTCGTTGCTAACTATGCGAAAGACAGACGGGAGCTACGAAACTGAGTCGTTTGCGCTTTTGCTTCTCTGATTCGGATTCTTTTAGCGGAACGTGTATCTCGCAATCATTTCCGGTTTAGTTTTTTGTTTTTCTGCCTTTCATGAAATTGATTAATGTGAAACGGATTCTTCATATTAAACTATCAATATTTACAGTAATATTATAAAAATACAGTTAAAAATCGTATACTTCGTTAAAATACATTTGTTTGTTAATTTTATTCAGGAAATATTTGTATGCTATTTTTGATTCGATGGTTGTTGGTTTAATAACAAAACGAAATGTATTAATAAAACACTATTATAAAATTAGATTAAAGATATTTTGATATAATAATAACGTAAAAATAAAAAATAAAAAAAATCGAAAATTCTTACTTTTAGTAATATTCATTTTTGACATTAAAAATATCAAAAAGTGGTATTGTAATAAAATTCATTAATAAAATTATTAAATACTAGTTGATTAAAAAAAGTTGTAGTTTCATTTGAAATTATTTAATTGAAAAAAGTACACCAGTACTTTTTAAAGATTTACATATAAATAAAAATATATGGAAATATTATTTAAATAAAATTAATTTTCGTTTGCCTTTTAAGTTATTTTATATGTACAATATATGTATTATTTAATAGTAATAATTATAATTAATACAACATACTTTTAAAAGTACTGAACTGAAGTAATGTCAATTATACGGCATTTGTTATATCTTTACAAAAGAAATAATAATAAGATAAACTTTTGTAAACTACATGTTATCTTTTAATATTAAACAAATTAAATGTAGGAAAATCACTTTTTATATTTTATTTTTAATATATAAAAAATAATGTACTTATAAATATAGTTGTATTAGCTATATTTCTACTAGTATACACTAGATTTTTTTGTCTGTATCTTAATAATAATATATAAAATCTTTTAATAATTTCGCTCGTTTAAGTGTTTATTTCACTATATGTCGGTATTTTCACTACCCTATGTTATTCCGAATATTTTGATCATATATATATATTAACAACGTCCATGTATTATTTTAGCACACATATCCTTTTGTGTAATAAGTTAAAGCGTATTTGCCCTTTATGGTATACGGCTTTATAGAATCATCCGCTCCTTTTATATCTTCCATCTCGTTAAGTTGTATTTCGATAAATAAATAGGATAATTTTATTTTAATCGTGCATGGTTTTAAAGTCAAACGACATTACTGTATTAGTTTGAACAATGTAGAATTTATATTTTAATAACATAATACAATTTTTTTAATTTTAATTTTATTTTACTTTGTATTTAATGGTTTAATTTTACCTTATGTAAAGGAATTATTTTATTAATTTAATCTAAATAAATAATTAACAGAAACATTAAAGCATGACTATTTATTAAAATATTATTTTTTTGTTTTTTTTTTATTTAACTTTAAATTGAATTAATGCATTGTCTTACATAATGTATAACACTTAATATATTGTGTATTAAATATATTTATACATTGCATCTTAATGTAAATAATTAATTTTCAATTTCCAATTGAAGTTTGAGAAATGTTGAAAATTTATGACAATTTTTTTCACTAGCCACGGATATTTTTTGTATTTTTAGAAAAATTGATTGATTGATAGTATCAATCGTACCCTCCACAATATGTTATATATATAATACCAATCAAATACTTTCATTGTACATGCAAATCAAGATTCCTATGCCATTTATGCAGTCACAGAACTGGTAAAATTGATTAATTAATTCAATCTTAACTGAATCGATAAATTTTCCAAATTCAATAATATTTATGTAAACCTTACATTTTGTTCAGCTAAACGTAGATATAAAAGTATACTCACGAACACAACTTAATTTTGTCTATTGAAATATTTGTTTTTAATACTTTCCTTGGTATTTTATCAATAATTCAAATTTCATATTATTGTTAGGTTGAATAAGCAATTACTGATAATATCGAATATTTGTTTGCAACAACTCTACGGTATTCTATGTCATGTAAAATCAGAAGATTGGATGATTTCAGCGTATATGTTTTTGTAGACGTTTGTTCATTCTTCGTTTCTATATGTGAATCCCCTATACTAATAAACATGTCTCTTTCCTCCCGATATATTATTACAAAATTTGTATAATATCTAAATTCAAGGATAAGTGTATACTATATATATTCTATCAAACAATTTATAATAACAGTGTTTTTAGTTAATGTTTATTTACATTATAGTAATAAATTTATTAAACAATTCAATTTATAGGATATATTGTTTTCAGTGTAATATGGGTTTTAACTGTTTTATATTAATATAAAATACAGTGTTTTAATTTAAAATCCTTTAGAACACATCTTGGATATAATATTTCTATATATATCTGTAAACGCAACATTTATTTTAAAATTCCTTTATAAGTGTATTTTATTCAATTTATAAGATAGAAAATGATACGTTTAAAAGTATATCATAAACATAATTTTGAAATTGTATGAAAGTTACCATCTACAAAATCCGCCTAATAAAAGAAAAATGTCTAGATAATAAATAACACGACTGTTTTCAAACTGTGTAATTTAACAGATTCGAATTTTATCATTTAAAAACAACTAAAAACGGGTTATAATATATAAACATAGTTTTTCAAACCCTTGATTGTAACAAAGTTGATTACTTGGTTATTATAAAAATATTGTTAGATTGATTTCTTCATTGAACAGGCATTAAATGCATACATTGAGAGAAATAATAGATGAAAAATTACTATTTATATCCATAATCTGGAACCATAAGAGAAAAAGCATAATATGTTATAATTATAAAAGAAATAAGTGAGTTTCTTTACATAGAAAAATACTACTCTACCATAATATATTTCTTTTAGAAATAGTAAATATTATGCTTTTTCTCTTATGGTTCCAAATTAATGATATAAATAATCATTTTTCGTCATTTATTTTTCTCAGTATCGTACAAGTATAAGATTTTTTTTCTTTACACTTTTAATTCTTGATACATAATTTTGTATTAATCTTGAATATAACGGTAACATTTATCGCAATTTTTCATAAATATATTATCTAACAAATTTAATTAATGATTTTCATTTTTTAAAAATACTCTAATTTTGAATTTTACTAACCAGTTGTCTATGATGTTGACATTCGTGACAATGACTGGAAAACTCGCAGTTGCCATAGAAGTTTACGACGGATAGATCGTCTCTTTTCGTTTTGGTTTCGCTACCGCCAAACTACTGCAACACAAATATATTACATAACATAAAACTATATATCCAGTCATATACCAATCACAATCATTTCATATAAATTACATACACTAAAAATAATGTTTTAAGTTTTCACCATTTTGTAATATTATCGTTTTTATATATGATAATGTGTTCTAGTTTATTTATTACATTAAAAGTAATTTGTTTACGTGTCATCGTTAAATATAAGTTCCGTTAAATATAATCTAAAATTGGATATATATTTTTATAGTTCTCTTTTTACTTTAACTTTGTATCTTAAATATATTAATTATATATGCAAATGTAATTAATAAACTTATTATAATACACTTATTATTTTGTATTTTTTGAACGTTTTCTTTTTTTCATTTTTCAACTGAAAGGGTTGATTTTTAAAAAATGAACTCATAATCAACAGCACACCGAAAGATACTATCAAAGAGTGAAGGGAGCAGGAAAATTTTGAATACAATAAGAATATGCACGCGCAAAGAGGATTGAGATGCTGTCTCGTTACACGTCGCAACGTCACCTTCCTTCCTCGCATCATTACTATATCTTTGCATTTGGTAGTTTTTCAACACCGCTTCGCAGTATCGGTAATGAACGATCTATTGTGCCCGAGACTGTGAAGTGAGTTGCGCTGCTTAGGAAAAAAGACGGTGCAAAATCGATGACGAAGCAAAGAGAACAAATATTAAAGATGAGAAAAATGCGCGAGAGCGAAACGGAATGAAGAAGGAGACCGTGAGTCCATTAACGAGCACTGTTTTATGACTCATTCTTCGACACTCCGTTTCTATCATCTGTGTTGTTCATTCGTCGCACTTCTTCGTCGCGATTGCCCACGAGAAATAGTAATTTCGTGGGTGTAGGTGGTTGTAAATTAAATGTAATAAACGATTGGGAAATAACGTAAACTCGTCTTGATTGAAATTATTTTCTTTGATACATATTAACATTTTTGTTATTATAATGTACGTAGGCTTATTAAAATTAAACTTTTCGTACAGTTTAAACGTAACGGATAATTAATTAAAAATATAATCATATATTTAATGTAATTTCTAACGAAATAGTATACATATAATATTTTAGTGTAAAACTACAACCAGTGTAATTAGTACTTTAACTTTATGTGCTTCTGAATAGATAACGAATATTATTATTAATAAAAGTAAAGAATAATAATAGTTGTTAATATATATAACTTTCTGTTTTTAAACCTAATAAATTATTTGTTGTATATTTGGTCAAAGTTGAATAATTATGTTTTTTAGTGGAATCGAAAGAAATTTTAAAAATGGATTATGAAATATAGAAATATTTGTAGTTTAAAAAAAATATAAATTTTTTAATTAAATTATGTAAAATTACAATTTACATACGATTGTTTCTTAATGTTTTAATGAAAAACAATAAATATTAGGGTATTCAGTATTACTTCATGAAGCATTTCTCTAGGTATATACTTTTTTTTATATAATATTACTTTAGTGTTATTTTTTGTAATTTTTATTATAAGCATTTAAATATTATGTTACTTTAAAAAATATTAAGTTGAATACATAAATTTTCATAATATAGTAAAATAATTTTGCGTCTTTTTAAATAAACTATCTGATCATATTATGAAAAACTAGTTCAATTATGAATAATAGTTTTATTTTTTGTTCTTATAATACATAACGAAAACCAATGATAAAATCAACGAATCTGTAGAAGAATGATTCGCCTACAGCTTAAACCTCTTAAAGCTCCATAAGACGGGTATTACAATACTCATGGTATATTGTTATTAATTGATCAATTATTAAAATTATTTCAAACTACTTTTGTGGGAAAAATACTGGTACTATAAAAATTAAACGCAATCTTTTTTTAATTTTTTTCCTAAAAATCATTATAAAAACCCGCAAAATATGAAAACCTTAATTTACGACATTTTACAAAAGTGCGACAATAAACATAATTCATAATTAATAAAATTAGTTTTATTACTTTCTGCGTGGAAAAAGTGCGCAACAAAAAAACACGTTGTGAGAATATTTTCGCTGGATTGTTCTCTCTATTAATATCGAACTTTGAACCTAGTATTTCGTCTAAGCCTAATTTATTAACCCGAGATTTGAACCGACGTCCCTCGAGTTAGAAGCTCCAAGCTCCAAGCCACCACGATTTGTTACACTCGACACTTTTAAAAGACCTATTAAATGGTCATGTGCATACCACGTTGTTATTAAGAAGCATAGTAAGGGCGAAAATATTTTCACAACGTTTTTTTTCTTTTTTTTAGTTGACAAAAATATTTTATGCTGACTCTATCCAGAATTTGCCTACTGGATTATTGCCAGGCTTGTCTTACGAGACATTGTCCAAACTAAGATTCATCGCGGGTCATTTCATCCAGACTGTATCCCGTTTAACATGTATCTGAATCACATCGAAAAATCAATCGAAACCAATCCGGATTATGTATTTTGGCCAGATCAATCCCATTCTGTTTCCATGAATGAAAAACAGTCTGGATCGCGGCCATGATCCAACCACTATCCGGATAGTATCCATCACTCATTCAGACTTCATCCAACAGAAAATCATACTATTGCCAGATTGTTCTGTCAGACTAAATCCGGATTAAAACCAGACTTTGTTTCCACACGGGTTATTACCTAATAAATACACATAAAAGTTAAGAAAAATGTATATTAGATTTTATTATTAGTTAATCTTATCCTATGTTATATTTTCTAGAAATTAAATTTAACAGTATTGTAAAATTATTAGTATAAATTTAAAATAAATGTTCATTGTATCGTAATGTTATAACAATTATTTTGTTTCGTTTCAAAATTAATTCGTGTTGAGTTTTATAATGATTGAGCATATACTGTACTCTGATTGCAATTTACATTACATTACATTCACTGAAATGTTATAAGAAATTATTATGTTATTTTAATTCTACGAAGCGAAATTAAACATAATATAAATGTAACATAAATTTGCAACATTATTCGTAACAATGTTCACGGGTTATAATTAAATTTGTTAACTAACGTTTGATTAAATGCGCCCACAAATGAATAATATAATTTAATAATTGTTAATTTAAAAAAAAGCACGCGTACATTTCGAGTTTGTATATACGTGAAATAAACACGTGTCTATAAGTACAGCCTCTGGAATGCAGAGTTTAATTATACACGCGTTTATTTGTTTAATTAAATGTTGTTATCGATGAACAATAAGATTAATTCTGACTATGCTTAGCATTGTAATTTTACTGTATATTCTTCTAGTTGTGTGACGCGTTTGTTTCCTTATCGCTTTCGTACGCGCAATGCAACGCATTATCTCGTAAGCCTGGAGGAAATGGCAAAGAACCTGAGTGCAATGCGTCTGACTGCGATGCACGATTCGGAACTGCAGGCTAAAAGGAATTATCTGTTACTGTCTACTTTGGCGATTGTTTGTTCGTTGGTTCGTAGCGCAGGTACCTACACGCTGTTCCGCGGATTTAAATAGATTATTACGTTCAGTCGTTATAAATGATACAGGATATCACGCGCAATTGTTCGTACGTTGAATTATTTTCGATATACACAATCATTGTATCAATGATGCCAGATAATTAATGTCATAAGCCCGAAATTAATTGTACAACGCCGTGGGTTTAAATAAAATATTTATCATTTGTTTAATTAAGCCAATCGTTTTAAGTATATAAATAATAGTTTATGTCGGCAATTTTTATCGCGCGCTTTTTGTGTAGCAACAAAAAGTAGCACGGTGTGTGCGTTTATACGAACAAAACAAAATTTGTTACATGATTACGCGATAACGATTTCATGCAGCCTTGACGTATGCTTTTCTTGATTAATATACTGTACGCGGCACATTGTCGAATTTTGTTTTTTTTTTTTTTTCAGTTTTACCACAACTTAACTACGCGCAATGGAATTTGACCGCACTTTCAAACAAATTGAATTGGTGTTGCAGTTATACATTCATGGTTTTAATCTAACTATAGTTGATTCTTCGTACAAAGCGCGTTGGTCTTTTTTCTATAAAGCAATATTACAAACATATAAGAACTCGTATTTGAAATACGATTTTAAAAGGATAATTTGTGTCCTTTTGTTTTTATCCGAGGTACACCGAGAACAATTTCTATTAAAAATTCCAGTGCCAGAACAGTATTTTGATGCGATGTTTGTCAACACGTAAAAATGACCCCTAAATATCGTAAATACTACTTCGAATTCCCTATATTTTTACTGTGCTTTAACGGTAATCATTCTTTGTTGACAAACATCGCATCAAAGTACAGTTTTGGCACGGTCATGTTTAATAGAAATTTTTCTCAGTGTAGAAGTTTTGCGAGCATCTCGTAGGTATTTGTATACTAAATTTGTATACTATTTCTAGTAACTCGCGAGTTACTTGAGAAATCTCCACTTGCGATTTAATAAAATGACAAATCACATAAACTATTATTGCCTCGTTTGATTGTTTTTCCATTTGGCGCTATAACTC
>JABFQC010006526.1:0-10714 GCA_022817085.1 Psilanteris sp. ZL-2020 | reverse complement strand
CATCAATGTTTACTCAAAAGTTCGGTAATTTCTAACGGAAATTTTGTTTTGTCCGTGAGTTACTGTGTTTTGAATAATATTTACTGAACTTTCAGTAATTTTTAATGCAACATTTTTCTGCGTGTACGTAGGATGAGGCTTTGAAAAATGAAAATAATACTCTTTATTACTGTACAGATTACTATATAATATAGTAATTTTTCGTAGGATGTCTGCAATACTGAAATTAAATATAGTAATTTTTGATAAAACGTTTTTTCCGTGTACAGGCTCTTATATTTAATTTTTTAATTTAAATTTAATTTATCTCCCATAACAAATTAATTAATCACTAGTAAGATTAAAAATAAACTAATTTGCAAACTTAATTTTGCTAACTCAAAATTTACATTTCAACCTTAACGCATTATTCTAAATTATCATAAACGTATTTTCAGTTCCAATTGAAATTATCACAAGGACACGTGCAATTTACTTTAGATGTAAACCGCGCTTTACTCGAATCATCAGATAAAAATGCCGTGTTCTCGCCGTTAACTTTAACGGGTGTACTAGCCATGGCATTATTAGGAGCCAGGGGAAATACGTTTAATCAAATAGCTAAGGTCTTGCACTATGATGAGGGTTTGGCTATTAATAAGTACTCCGAAGTCGTACACAGTGGATTAGGAAAACTTTTGGCACAATTGCAGAAGAAAAGTTACCAGTACAACTATGGTAACGGGATTTTTGCGCAGGTATGAGTTTGCCTTTTTGATGACTTTGAACGAATTATAAATGCATTTTCTTAATACTTATATTACTTTTAGAATGATTTTCATCTTCACTCTGAGTATTTAAACGCGGCCAAGCAGCACCATCAATCCAATGTAATGTCAGTAGATATTGCTGGTGACCCGACAGGTGCACGAGATATGATAAATTCTTGGGTGAATGACAACACCAAAGGCCAAATTAGCAAGGTTGTAGAAAATGACTTTTCACCAGACACTGTGGCCGTGCTTGTATCGGCGTCTTATTTTCGAGCTACGTGGGAATCGGATTTTAATGAAAATAATACCAAAAAGTAATTATAACGCGTTGCAATATATAACGTATATACATGTGCTTTACATCACAAAGGAAATTGATTTTCGTTTCAACTATTAGTTATTATTTTATTTACTATATATATATATATTTGTACACAGAGCTCCATTTTTTACTGAACCAGGAAGAAACGTGATGGTAGATATGATGTGTAAAAGAAGTCGTTTTAGATACTTCGAAGATGAGGATTTAGAAATGATTGGTATTCCATACAAAAATAATGAGGTAAATTGGTATTTTTTATACACTGAGAAAAAAAATAGTTAACAATTTACTACATAATATATCAAAACTGGACGATACGTGAAAATACAAGAAAAATTACTATATAATGTAGTAAAATTGGCAATTCACATAATAATATATTCAAGTTTATGTAAAAAAATTTAATATATAATGTAGTAATTTTTTTTGTGTTTTCACGTATCGTCCACTTTTGATATATTATATAGTAAATTGTTAAATATTTGTTTTCTCAGTGTACGAATAAAATTAAAATAAAATAGTAATTTTAAAACAAAGATACAATATTACCGTCTTACAGTAATATTGTATAGAATTTAATAAGTTTCTATGCTTATAATACATATTTATACATTTTAATGTGTTTTATTATTTATTTCAGGCCACGATGTACTTTTTATTACCAAGAACAATCGGAAAGGCAGCTGTAAGAGAGATGTCGAAAACTTTGACTGCTCAAAAATTGTACAAATTTATTAACAAAGCTCGCTTATATGAATTTAGAGTTTTCATTCCTAAAATGGATCTGTTGGATAACGTTCAGATTCAGGAGCCGTTAAAGAGTCTTGGATTGAATAACCTATTTTCCAGTGACTTGGCTGATTTGTCTGTTCTTTCCAATAATTCGGTTACATCATCGTCTTCTAATTACTATGTAAATGTGGATGAAGTAACCAGTAACCAAGAATACCGATATAAGATGTATTTAGACGATGTTGTAAAGGCAAATTACGATGGAATAGATAAACTAAGGAACAAACCGGACCTCCCTAACCCTGGTCTCTATGTTAATGAAATGCACCATAAAGTGAAATTAGTTGTAAATGAAAAAGGAAGTGAAGGGGCCAGTGCCGCATCTATCGAAATTGCTTCTAGGATGGATCCACCAACTTTCAAAGTTGATCGACCATTTATGTTTTTCATTCAAGATAATGAATCCAAATTCATTTTCTATTGGGGATCAGTTTATGAATTGTAAATTGTAAAAAATGCATGAAATGTGATTGAGTTCATAATGGAATTATATATTTATTTAACAATAATAATTGTAATATTTGCTGTATAATATAATATAATATTAAAATAATATGCATTGATATTTGATGTATATATTTAACGCGAAGTGAAGTATTTTTTATTTACAAAATTAACCGTAGATAATTTTATATATACACACAGTAATAATGAAGATATATTATAATTGTGTATTTCCAAAATATTGTTTTTACAGTCTTCATAAGAACAATTGGAAAAAAGGAGTTTGTGTTTTAAGTTTATTCGAATTGATCCTAATTATAGAAATCCAGAAGACGGCATTAGATATTTTATTAATATACCCCACATATTAAGTAGGTTCGATTAATAAGAATTTTATTTTTATCAGAAAATAATGTAGCCTTCATCATTTCGTATTTAATCACAGAAAAACTGAACCGGTTAATTTCGAAGAAAAACTATTTAATGTAGTTAAAATTGTCCGTTTCCTGTACGCATCTATTATAAATGAAACATTCACATTACGTTGTCACTTCAAATATATCTGATAGATATTATGAAATAATATACGATGGAATCGCTGAAATTACTTTTGACACTTTAAAAGTAAATATCTCTAAATCATTGAACATCCACTTATCTAAAAGTTACATACATATTATATTATGTGTCTTTTTAGTTGACGGCGCGCATGTATGGTATTTTTTAATTTTATAAGTAAATCAATTTCTTCTGTCATTTTAATCATTTTGTAGACATTTGTATCACTTTGTCAAATAAAATTCATGTATAATTTGATATGGTTTTATTGGACCGTTATGATAAAATGTAAATTTTTAATTGTAAAATTAGATAATGGAATTACTAAATTCTTTTACTATTTTCTTATTCTATATACTGGTACTTATGCGGACATTTTACCATGCTGCCAAGCTGCTGCAACTTTACCAGATGCAATATCTTTATATACATAATAATTTCGTTACAACCAGTAGAGCTATTTCATTTTAATAAACTTAAAAACTAAGTCATTTAAACCGAAAATAAAAAACATAGTAATCAAATTTAGAATTTATATCCGAAGCAGAAATTCATATTGATAAAAAGGTTACCTAAATTGTTGGGAAACTCTAATGCATCAGTAGAAAAATAAGAACGCAGAACGGAATATTGATTAATACGAGAAAGATAGAGATATTGTATTTGTGCAGCAAATTCTGAAGAAATAAAGCACGTGTTCAGCGCTCTTACGACCAAAAAAATTTATATAACCATTTCTACTTAACATTTTCTTTTTCGTTCAGCTTAAACCATAACCTTTTTTAACCAAATTTTAGGGATGTGTTTGATGTGCCATAAAAATTGACATAATCGTCCATAGCAAAAGAATCAATCATTATTTTGAAGTTTTTTAATTTACAACAATTCAAATAACTGCAACATAATAACAATTTATTGCTTGAGGGATTAAATTAATATTTAATTGATAATATTAATATAAATGACCTAATAATATATATATATATATATATATATATATATATATATAACATATTATTTATAGCAATAAATAATATAATTTTAATTATTCAAATACTTTATTTAACAATATATACATCTTTTTATACAATACGTATTATTATTATTTTTATTAATATTAGAATTGTTTAAATATATTTCTCAACTTCGGAGTTTATTATAAGATCATAGAAATAATGTTATAAATCAGATTAAATTTAATAAATATACAACATTATTGGATCTGTATAATAAAGTATTTTATTAACAAATAACTTATGACAACGGTAACGCTTACAAAAATGCATTATAGTTAAAGGCGCAGAAACAATACGAATATCAATATTAATGGTAACGAAATGTAAATATTGTATGTATAATCATGGACTAGTTTACATAATAAATAACAATCTTACAAATTAGTATATAAGACGTCGGTGGTAAAAGTTACAAAATTATTTATAACTACTGGAGTATTTTTTGACGTAATACTTTTAAAATTCTACGCATTTACTAATATTGGAAATAAGTACTACTGATTTTTTAATATACTTAACAAGAAATCATTTCTAAAAACGTAGGTTATTTAATGTAAGTCATTTATAGAAAGTTACACTTTATCAAGATGATATTGGTGGTTTTTTGAAGTGTTTATATACAATAATTCTTAATATAAACCTAAACAAATATTAATATATTAATTATATTACCTTTAGCAATAAAAAAATGACATAATAATTTTCTGTTGTACTATTTATTTATTTATTTATAACATAAACATAACCATAAAAACGTGTCAGTTAAATAAAAAGTCTTAAAGGCTGGAAATTTATATCTTCATAAATTTGTTAAAAAGTATTTAAATTCAAAAAAAATTAAATAAATCAGTGTGTAATTTTCTTTTTAATTCTCTCAAAATGAGATAATCTGATATGAAATTTCCCGATTTTTATTCTAATCGATAGTCAATTTTATAACTGTAAATATGTAAGAATTAATACATTTTATGACACCTTTAAGAGCACCAAAAATTATGGTGTTTATGTTTTTAACAGCATATGTTAGTGTTAAGCAAGTTGTACCGGGAAGAAATAATCGACTGATTTCGTTTTCACATAATTATACGGCGCTAAAAGAAGTATAAAAAATCATGCATATAATAATAATTTGAAACTAAAATACAAAATCAGTTTTACCTGTATTTAATTCTCTTTCAATATAACAATGTTCTCTTTTAATGTAAACCCTAAAATAAACTTTAATGATACCTATTCTAAAAAAATGTATAAATTATTTTTCCGAATTGTTATTTTCATTTCGCAATTATAACGTTTACGTTATTACGCATGCAAATTTTATATTGATCGATAACAATAATTTTACGCGCGATATATTTATACTCGATAAAGTATCTATAACTGTACTTCATTTGCGTTTATTATATATATTTTAAAATTAATTATCAACTTTGGAATTTAAAACTTTTTAACACATTAGCTTGAAACGTAATAATATTCGAGACACCTTAAAACTAGAATACTTGAATTTAAGCTGCAAAAGTTACATCTTTGCTGGTTTTCGTTTCTTTTTATTGCTCAAGGATAATTCGGTTCAGGTTTGTTCACCGTGCCCCAGAACCAAATCAATTTCGATGGATCGTGCCGAATGAAGAAGAGGAAAGGTCTATTGGCAATTAATTTCTTTTGATCACCGCTCCGATTGATCGTTACTGCGGTCGCGGCTGCCGCTTCGGTGCCTTTCTCATTGATGTTTATTTCGACTTTATGCAAAACGTCATCGGCGTACAGTTGAGGATTAACAGTTGTATGACTATTCCTCAAATCATCCAACCCATAACTAGGAAATCTCTGCGAATTAACAAATTCCAAAAAGTCCTGATCTATAGGTCGGTTTTGTTGACCTCGTTGGTTTTGTCTAACTTGACGCTTCGACTTGGGCAAACTTCGTTTCAGTCTACGCAATTGGAAACCAGTAGCCCATTGTTCCACCGCATAATAGTCTGTCATATATTTGAAGAAATTTCTTTTTATTGATGGCGATATCAAACTATCATCATCATCATCGTCGTCGTCGCCGAGCCGAGACGTTATTAATCCCGGATTTACCTGATTCATATACTCACTTCCTGGGGATAGTAGGCTCAAGTCAGCTGCGCCGGGTTCAAAGAGGGAGACTAGACCTAAAGACCTCAGTGCTTCTTTAAGGCTTAAGGTGCTGGATAACTTCATTCGCGGTACTGCCATGATGCACGTAGAATTTCGCATATTGTTAATGAGTTTATCTATAATTTCGGGAGTCAAAGAACGTTTGAAGCGCTTCAGAGCGGTGGCGCCTTCAGTCGTTGGAAGGATGATGTACATTGTTACCTGGGAAACATTTTTATTCATTTTTATTAACTTCGTTTGCATTATTTCTACTCTCTGAATTAGATTAAGTGAAAATTCACTTATTGCAAGTGAATATGCGTTTATTGAAAAATTGTTTTTAAAAAATAATAATTTATTCGATAAGAGTCCAAGAAAATACTATTTTCATATTATAAACATGTTCTAGTTGACGGTCACCCATCCAAGTAATGAACGTTGCATATTTTGCTTAACCAACCTTTCCGCTGCGTGCCAACGCCACAGCCAAATTACACTAGAAATTTACTATTTGTACGTGAATTTTATTAATCAATAGGTGAAACACGAGTTCGTTTTCTGAAAAAGTGAATTTTTCACTTATTCATTTTTAGAGAGTATACTTATAAAATGATTACTTTTTGGGGTGGAGAATGGTCAATTTGGAGTGGGTCGGAAGAAGAGTTAATAAATTCGGTACTTTGATTAATCTATGATAAAAGGAATAGTTGTTTTTAATGAAGTTAGTACAAAATTATGTGAAAAAAACGTGTCAAATTATATGAATTAACGGAAGTTGAACTTTATCGAATTGGATAAAATGACAATTGTCATTGATTAATTGAACATAGCAATTTATATTTGATAGTGCCGATTATTTTAGATATACCATTATCATTGTTCTTTCTGTATTTGAAACATTTCAGAAGAGTTGACTATGAATTACATTTATATCATTACCTCAAGACCTTTGTATGGCAATCCAATAATTTTTGCTCCAATTTGTTTATCTTCATAAAATGGAAACTCGCCACCATTATACATCATATCAACATTTATAGGTTTTCCGGGTTCAACGAAAAATGATTTGCTGTAACAAATTAAATGACAATAGTTTTATAATTAAATCAATTTTATATATTGTCATTGTAATTAATCAACTCTATAATGATTTTGATAACAATTGCATACATATGAAACAAACATTTTATTTATTCATTAAATGACTTTTTTTCAAAAATATTTTTGATAAATTAATTGTTGTGGTAAACTTTTGGTTATAAAATATTTAAATTTACTTAAAAATAAAAAAAAATAAAACAAAAAAGTAAGATATATATAGATTATTTTGACTGTTTGTTAATAAAATGTTGTAATTTGGATGTTGTAAGTTTATAAAAGTTTGTTTTAATAATTAATTTCTGAAATTAAGGTAACACTGGAGTAAATTTATTTTTACAGAACAAACTAAAGTAGAAAATTTACTTTTGTAATATAATAATTGTATCATTTTGTTTAATAGTGTTAGTTAAACTGATTAAAATAAATAATTGTTGATTAGATTTAATTAATATATATTATTTCAATGTTATAATTCTAATGAATTTAAGACATTGATAATTTATTATTCCAATCAAGAAATTTAATGAAAATATCAAAATAAATTTAAAATATTAATTAAATAATGTAATATTTGCACTGCAAATATTTTATCAATATAAAAATTAGTCAAAAACACATTTTTTATATTCGGAATATAGTCATAATGTATATTAATGCTGAGTATATACTTTTTATTGAAATTATTATAATATTAAACTAAAATAAAATTAATAGCGATATTGGATTTGAAAATACGAACCGCTTGGTTGCAAAGTCAAAAAAGTATTGGTTCCATTCTCCATTGAAATAGAGAGCGGAAGCCAAAATAACTCTCGTCAATTCGCTTGGAGGATATTGGAGAATATCGCGAATCTTGCCATAAGTTTTATTGCGAACCCAGCTATTGATAGTATCTTGAGCTAATTTCGGGTAATTCTGAAAGTCTAAATTTATAACCTCACTCTTATAAACCTTGTCACTGATTTCTCTGAATTCTGGTCTTATAGGAAATCCCTCCTGAAATAACAATTATACATATATAATTTTTGTCTAAAACACAATATCATAAAGAAGAAACTCTATGGCCCATTCCATTTCATTTAAAACCCATAAATAAAAATTAACATAATTATTGTCTAATCTGCCGAAATAGAGTCGTTATTGGCACAGTATTGTTTTTCCGGATTAAAAATAAAACCAGTTTATTTATAATATAATTAAAAAATAATAAAAACTTAATATTCTCGTCATATAAATATTGGTATTTTTTTCTCTGTGTGTAATTTTTAATTATTTATTTAATTCGTTTATACTAAATAGCTATACGGTTACATTGTCTCGCGATTATTTTAACATCGCTAACCTACTTCGATTAACAACATTAGCCCAATATTGGCGATACGATTATTTTAATATCGGTTCGATATAGTTCATCGACGGTCGTCTGTCGACCAAGCGCCAATGTCGAATTGCTTATGTAATTTATTTATATAAAATTATTCGAATGAAAAAATATTTTTATACCTGCAAAAATATACCACTAGCGTAGTTAGCAACGGGCTCCCCGGGTCTCCTCTTCATATTAATCTGTTCAATAAGTGAGCCAAACATTTGATGCACAAGTTCTGAATGGCGTGAAATATCGACTCCAGATTGTAAACCGAGTATTCTCACAACTTCATCGAAAGTTCGTCCGCCGGAAGCCAGTAATACCATTGCCATAGTTCCCGCGAGACTCAGTGGTGAAAATATCACATTTTTGTCCAAGTGTTCTGCGGGTGTGAGCGATGCATCACTAATGGCACGATCCATATCCAAAGCGAATTTTAGCACACCCCGAGAAATAATATTATTCACCTTAAAGTATAAAAATTAAATATATTAATCTATTAACGATTATGATCAAAGTTAAAGTAGTCTCCGTTTACCATATGACAATTGTTAGTAATTAATTATTAATAATAAACTATGGTCAAATAAAATAATACTAAGAAAATTAACTGGTACCATACAAATGGTCCAAATTTCAGGATATTACAATACATTACAATGAAGATTATACTGAAAACTGTATTTTTTAAATAAATATAAGTTAAAAGATTCATTTTTAATTTCTATAAATCTGAGTAGAGTGATTGTTTAAAATTGAAACAAATTGCAATTGTGAATTTCAGATGGTAAATTTTACTATATTTAAATGGTTACTACTTAGATTTCTCAGTGAAGGAACATATAAATTATTCATATAGATTTTATCGCAAAACTTTATTAAAAAACGTCCCACGCAAAATATTTTGTTATTAAGAGATAATTTTGTAATTATATATATATTTATTTATATTTAAAATTATTTTCAGTATATAATATTTTTTCAACAATAAAGATTAAAACTATTAAGATATAAATTATTATATTAAAAAAACTAAATAAGTAATAAACTTATTATCTAAAAAAATCTAAATAAAAAAGATATTTCGATGTTATAGATCTAAAAAAATATCAATGTATAGTTGACGAAATGTAATTTCGTTAAAATGAATAAAATAAATAAAATTTTGAAAGAAATAATAGTTTATTTAAATATTTTGTTCCTCGCGTATATCTAAAACAAAACCTGCACTGTAAAAAGTCATCTGATAAATCTGACCAAACTAGATAATAACAGTAGGAAAAGCGAGCAAAAATGTAAATAGTCGATTATCGATATCGTCGTTTTGATTAGTCGATATCATCGACTAATGATTAGTCGATCAAGTATCGATATCATCGTTAATGATTAGTCGATATCATTGTTTTTATCATTTTGTGGTAATATTTGACATATTTTTAGAAATTTCTAACCATAATTCATCATATTATTTACATTTTTGCCTATTTTTCTTACTGTTATTATCTAGTTTGGTAAAATTTGTAAATTTTTTATGTAAAACTATATCATAATTTTGTTCAGTGTGTAATTTACAATAGTTCATATTATAATATGACTAATTGTAAAATATTTATTAAACATTATACGGCAATTTATAAAGTGGTAATAAAGAAATGTAGCTTTTAATTTAGCTAGAAATGTAGGAACATTTCTTTTAACTTCTGATAACCACAAGCGATGCTCTTAGAATGTCAAAAAGGAACATAAATTGACATTAAAGAAAAAAATGATCTTTATGTGGTACAGATTCAGTATGCACGGTATAAAACTAAAAACTATGATAGTTCAATGAAGATGTTCAGTATAAAATTCCTAATTATAAAACTAATCAAGTAATTATAATCATTATTATAAAATTAGGACCGTTTCAATATATAAACATATATCATAAAAGCAAATACTTGTATTTCATACAAAAGTAAATAATATAAAATATTAAAATATTTGTCTTTGTTAATTGCATACAATATTTTTTTGTAATTTCAAGGTCTATATAATTCGACCCAATGATTTCTTAAAAATATCTAAAAACTATATTGAAAAGGAATAATTTAATAAAATCGTTTTTAATACACTGGAAAAAATAATGTGTTAACTGAACATAAAAATCTGTCGATCCAACAGATTTTCCAATTTAGGATAATATTTATTTCTATGTTAATATATGCATGTTGTTATAACATATAATGTAAGT
>JABFQC010006525.1:0-10718 GCA_022817085.1 Psilanteris sp. ZL-2020 | reverse complement strand
ATTGTACGTACATGGCAACCATTTTATTTTATACGATTTTTAATGCAATTTACATTACAACGTCGTACATTTTAAAAATGTTCTAATATAATTATTGTTAAATTGCATCGTTAAATATTCAATTCGTTGCAATTATAACAGTAAGTTCAAGTGATGCAATATTTTCAATCCGTTTAATATTAAATGAATCAATTTAATTTATGCTACTTTCATAATTAAACTAAGTAATTAATATACACGAAACGAATTAATAAATTTAAATTTACCACAAATAAGCGTGTACATTATTTTGTGAATGGCACAGCGTTAGGTTAGGTTTTTATATTTATTCAAACTTGGTACAGCGATTCCTATAATAAACAGATAAATGAATTCTTCTAAAATTCTCATAAATATTCTATTCGTTAGCAGGCAGGAGAATTTTTTTTTTTTTTTTTTCGTCGTCGTCGAATTTCAACCAAAATATATACCGGATTCCTTTTACCGACATATTCAATGGAAAATCATTGGACGATTAAACGATTCTATTAAACATTGAATGTCTTAAGGGTTTAAAGCTTTTATATTTTTCTGATCGTTCGAATTAGCAGTTAGTACGAGTAAAGTGGAGCAAAGTTGCTTGAATTCGTATTTTTCTTTATACATATTTTGGGCGCATTTGTGTCATACGAAAACATTTTAAAACCCAATTCGAATGAATAGAAAGGCAGTGTATTATGGCTAAATAATAATAAAATTTTCATTTAATATTGTACGCGCAGAAAATGTCGCAATCACCATACAAGTTTCGCCTCGTAGGATGAGACGACAATGTGATTCTTACCACTTTTCATTGCATAAAATATTATTTTGCACCCTTCGGCTGAGACGGAAGGAAGAAACATCACCATGCTAATAGAAAAAGCTCCATTTTTTCACAATCTCGTATTCAACTGGTTTAAAACTTATTTCACAAAGTGCAGGAAAAAATAGGCCAATGGTATCCGTCAACGTATACAAGTAAAATAGTCAAATTTATTTTCGTATAAAATAACAAACAAACTTACAAAAAAGTGGCGCAAAAATCAGGCGAAATACCCTGTCGTATTTCAGCCAAACAATCGACGTATTACAAATACGAATAGATCTTTGAACTGATATTCGAATTCCGAAATGGTGGACGTCATTGTTTCACGTGTATTTCATTTAATGTTGTTTTTCACACCGTAAATGAAATTAAAAAAATACCGTTTGCAAAAATCGGCTTTATAAAAATGTCTGAATTCAAGAAATACCAATTTAAAGAGAAGTTAATAAAGCAAATAGATATTATTTACGTCTTTTCCATGAAAATGTTGAGATTTAAGATATTTGTTTTATTCGTGCAGTATATTTCAATTATATCTATCTAAAAGAATATAAATTCATGGAGTCTTAAAAGAATTAATATTTCAACAAAGTCAACGACTATTTTATCGGTTCTTCATTTCTTTAAAATTTCCATTACTCTAAGAAAAATAACACAAAGATAATTATTAAATAAACATAGTAAAAGTAGAATATACTTAAAAAAATATAAAACATAGAAACTATATTGTATAATATAATAGTAAATTTGTTGACGCACGTAGTAATACATTAGAATTATGTACAATTCTTTAACATGATATATATAGTAATTTTCGGAGAAAACTTATTACATTGTATTAATACCAAATATATCGCAAATACTTTATGATTATTATTAAATTATTTAACATTAATATACCATTGGTATTACTTAATTCAACGTTACGTTATAGTGTTATTTACATGGTATTTCGTGCAGTTGATTTATATGTAATTTCTGTTTAAATTTATTGTAATATAAATATTTTATTTAAACATGAAGGTATTCCTTTTAGAATGCCATTAAATTAATGTAAATCTTATGTATTTAACTGCACTACTGTTTTAAGTGTTTAGTGAAATAGAAGTTATAACATTATAGACATATGACAGATTGAAATTCGTACTGTACATTTATATGTTCAACATATAGATTATTAATATAATAATAGTTTGATATGTAACATTATATTTTTATGAAATGACAAACGTATAATCGAATAATGTTTGAAGTCCATTTTCTGTTTAATGAAATAATTGTTTATATAAATAAACCTAATATATTCTATTTGAATGACAAAACATATTGGTGGGGAACTGCATACGATCCTTCTAAATTAAAACCAGAAAATAATTAACATAATTATTCTGTTTAGCTTTACATTAAATAATGCTGCTTAATATACAACATTAAACTTCTGTAGATCCTATCCTAATTAGGATAAATATAACACAACTTTTTTCTTCGTGTAGTATTTTCAAGCACACTTCTGCTATTTTTACACGCATTTGTTGTACGCTACTTTCCTCAGTGAACGTCTTTTCGACGACGAACCTGCAAGTTTAATAACCCGCGTGCCGTTGATGCGATTACGAACACGCGCATGATTTTGAATTTTTCCCCCTCGGTAAATAAATTGCGTTAGAACAATGTTTGAGTGAAGTATTTGCACAGTTAATTGGAACAACCGTAATTGCACTTTGGATAATTCGAAATGTAACTTTGAGTTTGCGTCGTTAATACGAGGAACCTCTCGACACCCTCGATCCGATTATAAAAAGCGATACGCGTACAGCAAAACAGACAAAAGCGCCCTCTGGCCTTCCGATCTTGGGGACGCGTTTACTCGTCTCCGAGGCAGATTTTCTCGCTACGTTGATACTCCGAGCACGAACTCGATTCTGCGAATCGCCCGGGGCGCCCTCTTTCTCTTCGTTACGACGTTAAACACGATTCCTCTTCTCCGCCTCCACTTTGCCCCGCGCTTAGGCGGAGGAGCGGTTTAAATTAAGTCCGTGTAGACAACTCGCCGGGCTGTAATGCACGGAAATCGGAATGACGTTAAAGAACGATGACGGGCCACGGAGGGGGGGGGGGGGTTGTGCGCGCTTTTGTGGTCGACGATTGGGCGAGAAGAATCCCAGGTTTTGATGAGACGAAAATTTGTTTTTGTTGCGGGTGGAACGACGCCCTACAAACTGCCGCAATTTCCTATGAATATGCGCAGGAAATTATACGGAAGGAGAACCGCGCGGTGGCGTGAGACACACTTTTTGAGTCAGAAATTGCGGAGACCATTGTTGTCTCGGTTGAGCGTGATTGCGGATTCACGTGCTTCAGAGACTGGTGATTTGCAGAATAAATCAAGCCGATCGTTCAAAAGAACCGCCCGCGCAAAAAATCGTAACTCGAGTGTCATCGCGGCCCCCCCAAATCGTCCGAGCCATCGGCCCCCCGACGCGAGCGCCACCTCGCACGCGGTCGTGAAAACCAAGCCCGAAATCGATCGGCAAAAAAACCTTTCACTATGCGCGGATTTGGATCCCGCGCCGGGGAATAATTCGCTCGAAATCCTAAGTCGCATAAATATCAACTCGAGTTATATCGTGATTTCGCGAGAGCGTCGTCCCCGGAGGTTTCGAATCAAGCCTCGTGAAAGATTATTCCCCCGAGTTTCAGGGCGCAACATAACAGACGCAATTGAGAATCGATTGTCGAGACGCGGAGACAATTGCAACGATTTTAATGGCCGAAGGAAACAGAGACGCGAAATTGCATTGTAGTATTTTTGCCGCCCGGCGTCCTATTTTTCCCTTTATTCCTTTCTTTCCTTCCTTCGACGACTCATGAGGATTATTCTAATGAGGTCTACTTTAATAGTCCACATTTTACGGCGCGATTACGTGAGCATTTCTATTCGGGGTTACGAGTAATCGACGGCCGACGAGGATCGATAATCACCTCCCCCATATTTCCACGGAATGAATATACTTAACGGCTGTGGCGCTCGTAAATCCACGGCCAATCGTTTTGTATCCCGATTAACTCTTCAAGGTGCGTTTACCGCGGCGAAGCGTTCAACAGATTTCATCGTACAATTAGGAACAAATCTGTAAAACTTTGCCCGGGGAAGAATCGCGGATCAAAGTTTTTTAATAAATTCGGCGACTGACGGAATGTTTGCGCAGCTCATTTGATCCGCGATTTCACCCGCTTTATGATCGCGCGGAGCTCGAAAATGGCGCCGATCGTTTATTGGATTGACGGTTTTACAATCGCGTTTAAGATCCTTCAAAATTGAACGCTACTAATCAGGTTTGCATCCACGCGAACCGGGGATTGTTATTGATTATGGACTCATTTACCGCGCAAAATAACCGATAATCGATTCGAGTAATATTGTAGGTATGCACTCCGTTTCGGTTAATATTTCGTTTGTTTTTTGAAAACATTGTAGACAACATTTACAAAACAACATTTTGTAAACAAACATACTGTTTGTAAACATTGTTTTGTTTGCATGCGAGGTTTTTTGTGTTGACACAAATGACGATGGACGTTTATGTTTACTAAACAAAATGATAAACAGTAACCAAAAATTAGAAGGTTATGATTGTTTACTCCACTTTATCGTGAGCAAAAATTGTTTCCAAACTTATTTGTTAACAAATATTGTTTTGTTTATATGCTGAAGTACGAATTTTGTAACATATGTCGAACTACCAAGCAAACTGAGTCAGTTTTTCCCAAAATGGATTATAGCACAATCATCACCTTAAGTGATTTACCCTTTTATACAAATATAACGGGTTTTAATACAAGAACCGCCGATTTATAAAATCGCCGAAGATAAGAATAAATCGATACTTGGTTCGATACAAAGAATCGTTCAATTAATGACAAATGTTCGAAAAATGTTTCATTAAAACTAATGAATTTACATAATCAATATTGTCGACATTAAATAACACCATTAATATCTTGGTAAAATATTTGCAATTAATATGTATTCCGTTCATTCAGAAGTCGCAATAATTCCGTTCCACATTGCACTACTCGCCGCGTGTGCGGCGATCGTTATCGCGACTAAATACGATAATTGTTAGCGATTTTTTGCAGGCCTAACTCCTCTTTGCATACCAAACGCTTCAAATAAATAACGCAGATTTAACGCCCCAAAGAAACGCCCGTGTTTAGCTCGCGCAAACAAACAACCGTTTGTCGTGAACATTCACGATCGTTTAGCCCCGATAAATCGTTATTACGACCGTTTCGCATTTAATGAACCGATCGATTATGATTATGACGAAATTGTCTTCTAATACGGCCGCGGTGCAATCCAGAATACCCCGCGGAAATACTTGAATTCGTGTCTCCTCCATGGCTTCCTTTCTTCGATATTTTTTAAGATCGTATCAACGACTCTTTATGACGTCGTTTGGTAACAAAAGTGTCGTCGCTAAAACGCCGTTCTACATGCCTTATCAAAAGAAAGTACCGTCTAATATGACAAATAAGACTCGCACTGAACCGTCGGACGTCTATTAAAGTGCGCGTGCGTTTGACCTTGGCACGTAAGTTTTTGGACCGACGGCCAGAAGCCGAAATTGCGCACCGCATTGTCTCGTTTTTTCGTCGCAGTCCGAACCCCGTTGGAACTCGGACCGTTAAGTCGAACTGAAATACCACCGAGATTGAAATAGAAAAACAATCCATTTTATGCAGGGTTAATGCTCGACTCGGTCGAATTTAGCTTCGTCGGTGAAAAAGAAACGTGCCTGTCGTGTCTAAGGGAGCCGAGCCAAGCGTTGCAAAGCGGCCTTCGAGTAGTACAATCATCCAATTGAGTTTACGAGCTGCTCCTTTAGTTCATTAGAATCCACCTAGGCGTCGTTCGATCGTACATAATATGAACTGGATCGCGAAACCGTTCTCGCCCTATTATTTAAAGCCCCTTTGTTCTTCTTTATTTACGTAATAATATTTAGCGCAAGAAAACATACAACAAATACAAATTATTTATCTTCTTTGTGAAAACTGTTTGACTCGCGTGTTCTTTAGGAAACGGTTTCGAGCAATATTCAACTTCAACGATGGTTATTTGATGTCATTTGGATTATTCGTTGTTATACTTGTGTGTGTATGCGCGTGTTTGGAAAGATTATATGTTTGAGAATAAAAATTGATTTATTCATTTAACGTGTGTTTATTATATCACTAGTAGAAATTTATTGAGTATCTCGTGAGTTACTAGAGAATTTGTATATAAGATTTCTAGTAACTCACGAGTTACTTGACAAATTTCTACTTGGGATCTATCTGTATTAAAATTTCGGGTTAATATTTCTATCTTTGCAGAAGTTAATTAATTTACATACAATTTAGGAAATTTGCGATAAATGTAGATATATACATATAAAATTTCAAACGGCGGAGTAAAATACTGAACTTGTATACATAGTTTGATATGCATAATTAAAATACAGAGTTCTATTTTATGAGCTACGAATCATTAATGAGTCATTTTTTATGGTAATATAATTAATCAATAAAAATGAAATGGAATATACTTTTAATATTGTCAAAACAAGATGTACTAATAAAAATTTCTTTTTGCAATATTATGGATATTATTTTTTAAAAATGTTTATAATAAGAACATAAACCTAAAATATATCAGACGTTAATATTAAGGAATATTTCAATAAAGGAGATACTTGTTGTATTGTTTTTCATAAACAAATATCAAATTTTACTACAATTTTCATTGTGTTTATGATGATTCCACAAACTTATGCTTATGTAATAGGATATTATATATATATATATCTTTATTTAATGACAGGTTTCGAGACAGACGGTCATTTTCTTTACCATTCAAACAATGTTATTGTTTAATAAAAATTGTATTATTAAAATAAAAACAATAACATTGTTTAAATGGTAAAGAAAATAGCCGTCTGTCTCCAAACCTGTCGTTAAATAAAGATATATTAATAAATGTAAAATCTAAATTTTGTATTTAGCAAATCTAGTTTAACTATATATAATGATAAATGGTTAAAACAATATCAATTTCTTCGGATATTTGAAAGATTTGAAAGTATACATTATTGCATAATTTTATATTTTCGAATCCATATATATTAGATAATGTTTTATGTAAAATTTAAAAATTTTTCGTTCAGAGAATAATTGCATTTTCCAACCGCAATAATAGGTAGACATTAAAACTTAATCCAGTGTCAAAGTGTTCAAACAGTAAGTCTATTCAAATTTTATCACATCTGATAAGATTATACAAATATATACATATTTAATTACTTCATTAAATACTCCAAGTTTTGAAATAATACACAGAAAATAGTAAATTTAGGATCTTTGCACTCGGATTTCATGTACACTAAATTATAAAAAGACAATTTCATATATATATATAATATATATATATATACACGGAAAAAAAAGTTTGTCACATTTAGTCAATCTTTGACTAACTTAGTCACTAAAAGTATTGATATACGAACAAGCGATCTGGTTGTCATACGTTGATAATAAATTTGTTGAATAAGTCAATTTTAGGTTAAAGGTTGACAACATTATTGATAGATTTTGACTTTTATATTTACCGTTGATACATTCACTGTTTCAGACAATACCACTTTTTTCTGTGTATATATATATATATATATATACCTGTGTGTATGTGTATATTATATTATAAAAATAAAAGTGAAATTGGATATGGACGATTAAATAAAGTAATGATCATTCAGAAGGAATTCGTGAAAGATCGAAATCGACTTTCAGCCTACAGAATGTGTACATTTGTACATTTCGCGGGCCCAAAGAACACATTACGTAGGTGGATACAAGACTATTTTAAACTATTTATTTTTAAATTGCGGAAATGCTGCCTTTTGAAACAACCCGTTTTGAAGTATCATTTTTGTACGAACCGTTCAATGGAATCGATTGTACATGTAAATTTGACATTTATTATATATTTATTTATTATATAATATTTAGCATTATTATAAATTATAGAAACAGTGATTTTGAATATATTCTCATATTTTACAAATAACTACATTACTTTTTATTTTAAAAGGATTAAAGGAATTTTAAAGGGGAGAGGGGGGACTATCGGCCCCCGGAGGCCACCTCCCGCAACAATTTTTTACACTTTTTTGTATTATCAGGGCCGTAACTAAAGCGCCTGAAAGAGATGGATATTACAAAAGTACAGGTTCCTTCAGCTATAGATATATATGTTTGTTTCGATGTTTAAATTAACCTTTCTTTTTTATTGCGTTAATATTCATATTTTAATAATAGTTTAAATTACAGGAAAATATGTTGAAATATGTAACATGATGCAGTTCCGAAATGGTCAACAAAATTATTAATGCAAACTATAGTTTAAGGATAATTAACGGTGTTTTTAATTTTTCGTAATTGATTATTAATTTCAAATCTATAATATATACTGCTGCAAATTTTAGGTGTATGTAACAAAAAAAAAAAAAAAAAAATTAAATTAATTTAAATATTAATTAAAAAAAAAAAAAAAAAAACTTTAAAATAATTAAATAAAATATAAAAATGAAAAAAAAAATTAAAATAAAAAAAAATAAACACAAATTATATATAAAAAAAGGTATCAACTTTACCAGTATATTTCAATATTTTGAAAATATACATCCCACTTTTAACATTGCGTGATAAAAATCGCTGTTTAGTGTAAATCACTTGTCTTGTCTATTAAGTTGCGTGTAAGTGCTCAATACTTAAATACATAAGGAAAGGGAAAAGGTCATGTTATAGTCTAGAAATTCTAAGAATGTGTACATTTATTCAGTACACTTCAACGGGTCGACTATAAGACATTCATGAAAACGGTTCGATATTCAAAAAAACATTTAAATCTGGTATCCGCGAGTAATCCGTTGATTCATCAATCCAAATACGTAAACGGTAAAAAATTGTCTTATAACAAACAACATTGCTTGTACTGAAATGTGCAAATAAGTAATGGCAAATGAAATATTAATTGTTGTATGCTACAGGATGGACGAACTGCTTTACACTATTGCTCAGCGTGCAAAGAACCAGAAGCTGTATGGGATATACTAGTAGAAGGCAATTGCGACGTTTCAATTTGTGATAAAAAGGGTAACCCAGCGTCTTACTATTTGGAACACTCGTCGGAAATTGAATTTCCCGAAGTAATGAAAAACATAGCCAAGAAGGCGTCAAGCGGCAAGAAAGACAGTGAGTTTTGCATGGATAATTCAGATTGTAATGGATTAAGTAAAAAAAGATTGTATAACATGGATTAAATGCAAAAAAATAATTATTAAAAAGATAATAGTAATTTTGTTACTTGTATTTAAAAATGCAGCAAAATAGAAATCCAAAAATGTTTTTTACGCACTTTTATTTTCGTTAATTTTCGATTTCAAATTTTCTGAATTTTGATAATTAAGTATTCCTTGATAAAAAATATTAAGAAAAACGAAAAATTAAGTCGGAATTTTTTTAAATCGCTCATTTTCGTCCATTATGTGATATTTGTCGAAAATTCTGATGATGCCACGTGACATCGCGGAGAATAATCTTGACCCGAAACATTTCGAAACCGGATATAAATGTTCTATCAGCGAAGTATGAATACAAAAATGAAAACGGTGATTTTGTGATGTTTAAAACAAATTCATTTTCATTGATTTTAACACAAGTCGAGGTTATAATTTTCTGGTATATAATTAATTTTTATTTATTTTATTACAAATAAACGATATAATATATACATCAATTTGATTTACTTTTTTATTTTATTTGCCTGCATTTATTTAAATAATAAATGTTAACAACATTTGCTATAATTGCACTGAATAAATGAATATTTAACTATTATAAATATTATTTCACCAATTAAATCGTTAATATTGATTGAAAAATGACGCTATTCTGTAAGTTTTAAAAAAGCTTTTCGCGCTTAAACATTTTTTATTTAATAAAAACAATTATGAATATATTATTAATTAATAATTTAAATCTGAATTGAATTGAAAAATCCATAAACAAACTTTACTTCATTGTCATGCGATTCATCATCACTTTTTAATTGCACTTACGTGTAGTTGCAAAATAAAAATGTATACATATGAGAGTAATAAAAAAGTAATTCTGTTATCTAAATGCTTTCAATCAATTTGCTAGATGAATTGAAATTGCACATATACAGTAGCAGATTTCAAAATGTCGTTTATTGTTATCGATATTTGCAGATATGGATTTTAAGCCGTCTAATATTAGAATATGGATTCACAATAGAGATATCGGCAAATTACAGCAGGTACTTTGGGAAGGTCATGGAGCAAAACTTCGTAGAGAAACAAGCAATAATCCGCGAGTGAAAAAATTTCTCGAAGCTGTACCATTTATAATGGTAAATATAGTATTCAAACATAGTATAAATATCATTATTCCTATCGTTACATATACAGAACTTGTTTCCCATTTACACAATATTACACCCCATTAAAACTGAATTTGGATAAACCCGCAAAATACGTTATTGTCGGTACATGATTAGATTATTAGGGGTGGAAGTGAGCCAAAAAGGCCAAATGGTGCAAGTCCTCATTTGCACCGTAAGAAAAAATATATGTAGATGAACACATCATATATTATCCCATGTAGAAATTGCCGGAGTTGACAATACGGCCTAATACTGTCGTGGTATTGGCAGCTGAAGTATGGCAAACCGGATAAAGGCTGATACTGCATAGTTTACGGCTAACGACATAATCAGTGGTTATTCTACAAACAATGACACTATGGT
>JABFQC010006524.1:0-10718 GCA_022817085.1 Psilanteris sp. ZL-2020 | reverse complement strand
ATTTTACGTATTCTTCGAACAATTCATGCAATATTTAGAAAAATACGTATAATTACTCATAAATGTTATTTTTACGTGATATATTATGTAAACTTTTTGGGAATTTTACGTTATGAATTTACAGTGTGCGGCCGAAAGCCACTCGAAGGAGCTTTAACCTGTTTGTTCAAAAAAATAATTTTGCACACATGTAACTAGGGGTCCAAATTTGGCGTGTCCTCATATCCTGCAATGGATATATACATATATAGGTCAGTATCAAATTCCATACTTAACCAAAATCCATTGCCATGACAAGTAAAGCTATAACTATTGTGAATATGTTTATGTAAATTTTGTGGTCATTCTTGACAAAATTTTCTTAGTTTTTAATTGTAACATTGCACTTTTTTTTCTTTTTTGTGTATTTTTCTTTTTATTATTTAAATAACTAGCATAAAATTGTTTAAAAAATTAAAAGTTTTTATATAATTAAACAATCCTTATACATTATAAATCATTTTAAAAAATAATTTAATGATAACGTCATTAGCTAACATTAGCCCGACAATGACCCGTCTATTATCTACGCAATATTTTTATTATTAATAACACAATGATTCTTTATTAATGCTTTACGATTACGGGTAACAAATTCGTCTAATCAGACGCATTACCACCACTGTTATACTGGGCCAATATTTTATTAATATAGATACCGACATTTTTTACATGAAATATATATTTAAAAACTGATTCAATTATTTATTGCCTTCAATTAATTACGTTTCTTTAATTAAAATTTTAATTATTTGAATACATAAAATATATTAGATTAGAACCATTCTTATAATAGCTAATCAAATTCCTAAACATTTGTCCAATCTATTATAATTGTAAGTTTATCTTTAATGGTTATGTTATGTTAAATCGATGATTATAATACCAAAAGGGTAATGACATATTTCTAAGTATTTTTGTACGAATAAATATGCACATATATTACTAAAACCACAGCATTAATAACAAATATATAATAACGATTAATAATAGCATCGTTAGTCACATATTTATTAATATTAATTGTATAATATCGTTCGTAAAACCGTGTTGATATAAATGAATTAAATATAATAATAATAATAATATAGTTTCTTAAAAATAGATTAGCATACGTGTGAACTTGCCTTAAAATCATATACAAAATCATGTGTTTAAATTTTGAAAACCAGTCTGGAGAACCCGGACCCGACTCAACTCGATTAATAGTCGTCTTGACTCAGCCGAAATTCTCGGTACCCTTTAAAATCGATACGAATTAAAAATTTCAGTGAACTCTTTTCTTTGGTATTACGTAATAACTAAATAAAAAGTAGAACCAATATTCCATTCAGCAATACTCGATGAAAATAATTATAAACTTTTGATACATTAAAATTTTTATCCTAACCAAACATTCACAATTATGATATAGCGGTGCTCAACATTTATTTCACTTAAAAATGATATTTAACTGCATGAGTTTGCATACAGTTGCAAAATATCGTATATTAGATTATTAAAAATATTCATTTGCTTAAAAAAAGATCCAATAATTTCATTAACGAGTTGAAACTAAAGACAATTAGCGACGTACGACGTTACGCTAAGATTATTATATCAATGAATCGGTGTAACAAAATGTTATTACTGTTTTATTAAATAATTAAATGTGAAGCTTACTGCTTAATAACGCATATAAATAATCTAAATAAAGTAATGATTTACATTAAAAATAAATTTCAACTAATTAGGAAACAAATTGTTTTTGTAGTAGTACAAAGTGTTATCAGCAGAAAAATATTATAAAAATAACTAAATGCACGTACGCGATACAAATTATAAATTAATATATCTCACTTATCTGAATTATATACTTTTACATATATATAGTCATATACTTGAATACCTCAGCGATAAAATTTCATTCACAACTTCAATGTGTCTAAACTCGAAGGTATTATATAATAATCTTCAAGTGTATATTATTGTACGAAATATAAAAGTGGAAACGAATTTAGTATAACAGCACTACTGTAATTAATGATTTATATTAGGGGAAACCATAAAAAATTAATTTACATTATCAAAACGATTATTCCGTTATGAAAACATAAAAGGACTACATATCTGTGTAGTAGCAAATATTTCGCACGCCCTTGAACCACTGCGGTATTATTGATAGCATCGAAGTTCCGTGAATAATAAAAACAGCATAAATTTACAGTGAATTAACCTGTTGTGCGCAATAATTTTTGTAATAAAAAATTGTCATTCAAATTCGCTTATCTGAAAATTGCAGCTAACGTCTTCAATATTATTCGAAACGAATCCAGATCATATTCAGCCGTTTATGGTGTTCCATAATACGTTTATTGTAAATTTTAAACGACACCGCGTTACGTTGCTTTCTAAACGAAACGAATGATTTGCTTTTAATGGCGTTAATTTTATAATTAGCATTATTTTCAGACGCGTTTGTTGAAGTGTATACGGAGGATATCATAAAAGGGTAAATCTAACATCCGGTGTTTTTTATTTCCCTATCAGAAGCTTACTAATACCCATCATTCTTTACAATGGTTCGTCTAAAATAACGCAGGTCTATTCAAATGGAAATACTTTTTATCTGCAACTTTTTTAAACTATTAGATGAATAACGTTACAGTTAACGGGAAAAAACATCTATTCATTGACTATTTTTCCTACGTGACAAAACGTGGGGTAAGAATGTTTAAATTAGGTCAGGGTTCAGTTCATGTGCATCAATGAAGCAGTTTAATTCTATTTCCGCAAAAATGTCTTTCGATTCGAACACGTGAAACCTTTTGGCTTATGTCATCCATGTATTAGAAATGATGTTATTAAATTATCCCTATTAACATATAATAAAATCCAGCCATTCTCAATGCGATTGTAGCCCATTGAAGAAACAATTTTATTCAGCAATTATTAAACTTTGTTTACGCGTAAGAGTTTACTTTTAAACTGATAATTCGAAATATAGGAAATATTTCGAAAAATAGTTTAAACAGCGAACCTTCTTTGCAAAATGAAGTTGATATTATATAAAACAATATAAAGTAGAATCCGAGGATTTCGTACACAGTATTCATATAAATAAATAGTATGAACAATTGTTTACTGGTATTTCTCAAATTTTGAGTAATGAATTATATAGTTTTAGAAAACCGGTCTATAATTACCAGTTCACACCACTGGCGTCGCGCAACCAACCGAACCACTATTGCAAACACCAACGTACCTCCCTACTTTTTCTATCTTCTAAACATTTGCTATGGTCAGTTATGATTTAAATTTTGCGCGTGTATAGAATTCGTGAACATTAGCAGCGATAATTATAACGTTGTTTAATAAAAAAGGAAATAAATAAATAGGAATTTTGTTAAATCCACATCATCTACTTCAAAAGGATTCACAAACATATTCCATCAGTGACTTATTATTTTATTATTTATATACTCCGAATTATATTTATTATTATCAGAACATTAAAGATCATTACTGTGGTGTAAAAACTTTAAACTTTAAATCAAAATCAACATAATGTATACAAATGAACACCATGCAATACGGCAAATTTCTAACTCAGAATACAGGATGCTTGTTGAGTAAAAGGTTTACAATTACTCCGGCGTAAAAATGAATAAAAGCATTCAAATATTTCGCAACGAAAAATTTTGTTAAATAAAAGGCCCCGGAATAATATGAAAGCAGTGCAAAAAATATACGTATGGCAAGTCTTAAAGCAGAATGCGAAGAAGTCCGGTAAGATCAGCGAGTTTAACAACCTCGTTACTTTGACTGGTCGATTCACCCTTAATTTCGCACGAAATTAAGGTGTCGCGTTTTTCTTGCATTCAAAAAGCAAAACCAACGTGGAAATATAAAATAGAAAGAGAGAAAAGATATCGGGGAGGTGGAACTCTCGTCATGCATATATAAGAGTCCCATTCCCAGGGAGAAGCAGTCCACAAACAGGTCTCGAATCGAAAGCAGTTTCGGCTCTAACCGAAAAACGTGAACGAAAACGAAGAGACGAGAGGAAGGGATAGAAGAAGGCGTTATCGTAGGCCAAGAAGAGTTCTCCTTGCTCTTCGCCTTGTCAAACGCTTTCGTCAGGGCCTCGAGGTACCATTCACGCGGGCCAAACTTAAACGCACAACCATAAAATACGTGGTTCAACATTTTGTACGAGGCATTGCACTTTTTGCTCCGGGGGCAAATTTCTTTCTAAATAAGGGGTTCGAGGTATCTGGATGACTGGAAATGGACAATGTGGAAGCTTACAATGAAGCTCATCTACTTCAATTGCGAGATGCCCGAGATCTTATTGAAGAATTTTGCGATGAAATAAACGAAATGAAGGGAAGATGTATTGACATCGGTTGCGGACCCGGCACCGTTACTAATGATCTCATACTACCACGATTGTCAAAATCGGCAAGTTTGATAGGTAAGATGATCTTGCAATGATCTTCGTTAATACTTTGAACTTGTACTTAGTATTAATTTTATTTACATTTAAGAACAAAAATATATAATGAACATTTTTTGCGAATATTGTGTAATCGTAAGAAATGCAGGATAATACTTCGTAAGGATTCAATATCGTTCATTCTTAGAGGGATATTAGTTTCATCTAACTCAGAGTTAAATTAATGACTATTAGTTCAAACAGATTTGAATTCATAATTTGCATAAAAGAAATGTATTAATCAAAGTCAACGAGGTAAATAAAGAGCGATATTCTGTGTTTATGCTAGTTTTTATTTTATTCCGACAAAAATCCAATTGGTAAACTTTTTGTTCTAGAAATTTCGTGCAAAATTTTGGAACCAAATATTCATGTTTGTGTTGCACAAAAATTGAAACAATAACTTTTATTATACAACACTAATTTATGCTTAACATAATTAATACATAATTTCGAATTAGATAAATATTATATACAACTATTAACATTCGTATACTAAATTGATATTATAAAATTGCAATAATTAATATTTAAAACAAAATTTACTATATTAAATATAAAAAGATTAAATATATATACACAGATGTAATATACATTATGTTATAATAAATTTTTAAATTTTTGGGATGACTGTACTACCAAAGTATCACTTGAAATACACTGCTTAACGAAATGATGGATTCTTTCAACGCTATACGTTTTATCGATATATTAACTTTTTATAAATTCAACAGATAATTATATAAAACTATTGTCTTTATTTTTGCATTAAATTATGTACATTTTGCGGAACAAAATAAAACAAATGGATAAAATTATAAAAATATAATATAAACAATTTTTTTTTTAGTTTTAACACAATTATATTAATGAAAAATTAAACGTTACAAACACTAATATGAAATTTAAAAATGCAAGAATTAATTAATTATAATGTCAATTGCCCACCTTTATTGCGGTGGTCCAATTAATAATCAAATTTTTACTTATATCTATAAAAATTACAAGCTTTAATTAACTGTTTATTTTTGTATATATATAGTTAATAGTTTATTACAAATTAATTACATTTATCTACATTAAAAAACGATGTTACAAGTTATACAATCTTTTCGATAAAGACATCGCTACCGCTGACATCTACCAAACATTAATGAGCTATGTATATACATATACTTGTATTGATACATATATAATTATTTTATTCATTAAAAAAAATTAAGTAATAGATGTAAATAACAAAAAGAGCAAAATTGTTTATACTTTTATTATTATCTTATAAAATAAAAATTATTTTCATACACAATTAATAAAATGTACATTAATATAATTATTAATATGTTCAAAAGTTGCTATATAAATTAATACTTTTTGCAAACTGAAATAATTCACATAGTTCATATTTAATGCATTGTCAAAAATATATAATACATGTGTCTTATTTAAGACACAAAGTGACTTAATAAAAACGCCTAAGTATCTTAATCAAATGCACAATATCTTATATTAAGAAAACTGGTGAATTACATAAGTAACTTTGTGTCTTAAAAAAGTTACATTTAACGACAATAATAATTATTTTTTAAAAATTCCGTTTTTCGTAATTTTATCAAAAATTTTATTATGTTTATGCATTACATTAATGAATTTTCAAGTAAATATACATATAATAATTACATTACCATTTTAAAAGGTATATTTATATTATTTATATAATGAGAGAAATAATATATGAAATATTGAAAGTGATCAACGATTTCGGTCAATTTTAAATTCTAATTTCATTATTTATTATTATACTTGGGCAATTTTAAATTCATCATTATACAATTAAATACTACAATATTACGACGAATGCTGAGATGGCACTGTTACGCATTGATAATTGCATAAAAAGTTGTAATATGTGTCAAAAATGTTTCAATAAATGCAACTCACGGTGTACTTTTTAAAACTTAAATTTCACTTATTGAAACATTTTATGCTAATATTAGTAAAGCATAACACTATAATACCGTCATAGGTTTCATCGTATACGTTGTAATATTTTATACATTATTTCTCTCGGTGTAAGCAACATTAATATTTATTTATAAATAACTAAATGGTTTATAAACCTACATATATATATTAGAAACAGTTATACAAAGAAAAAGAAACTATACAAGTATTTTAAGTATAAATATTTAAATTATATAGTAAACGAATATAGTGAACCAATCAAATGATACATCTAATTAATTTAATGTATCAAATAAGTAATAACTATTGAGATTAAATTATAATCCTGTATTATTGACATATTTATATAATAGTTATTCTATCATATGGAGTATAATATATTTTACCCTAATTTCATAGTTTTACAATAACCCTAAATTTGAGAATGCTCGGAAAAATTAAGTTATTTAAGAATTTAAAATAATTAAAATGTTTTAAATATAAATAAATTTATTATGTATTCACTTCTTTAATTTTTCTCGATCTTTTAAATAACTTCTTGAATTTAAACTACAGAGTTTGAACTACATGTCACAGAAAACAAGATTTTTTTACCGTTTTCATTAGAGTATATAACGGAACAAATGAATGGGTTACAATTAACAATTTTCCAAGAAAAGAAATCAAATGATTCTGAAACTTTAAATCAAAAGATATTTAAATCTTCTTTAAAAAGTAAAAATAAGATATAAAAAATATACTTATGTTAAGAAGTAAGTGTTCTTGTAATGATGAACTAGACTATATAATATAAAAGTATTATAGTTGCTTTCTTTTTACACATGAATAGAGAATCTTAAAATTATATACAGAATTATATATTCATAATAATTATGTATTGGTTATAATGTAAATTATGAATCTTGAAACATTTTTTATACCGCTATTATCAAATACCCTTAAAAAAACAAATATTAAAAAGGGTCTTTGCTACACTCTGTAAACGTTGTTTAATGGCATTTTAAGTAACAGGTGCTCAGTCTACACTAATCATTCAAATTAAAACACTTTGATAAGTACTTATTTTATTATTCGATATAAAGAAACAATTTCGCATACAAATTATTGACTGTTCAGTAAAAGTTATTAATAATTCAATAACTGAAGAAGAAAACTGAAATTCAGTTAAAAATGATAGAAATGTTACAACAACAAAAAGTGGTACAGTTTTATGCCACTTATTAAATTTTTTTTTAACTTTGATTGTAAAGTTGAGTAATTTGTATGCATAATTTTTCTAAATAAAAAAATTATACAAATAGAATACTTATATTAACAATTTTCGTTTAATCTTCAATGATAATAAACATTAGATTTGTTAAAAGTAAAATTAAAGATATATATATATATATTATTAAATAAAAGTAGAATTTATAAAAAAAATTAATTAGACCAGCATATTAATTCACAAAAAAATGTTTTTTTTTAAAAAAACATTTTCGACATCATGTTTATCACAAACTTACTTTATTGAATATTCTTAAATTTACTTGAATGTTTATGCTAAAAACTCTTATACTATGTTAAATAATCTGAACAATATAAACAAACATTTTATATTATGTAAAACTCCTAAATTATTAAAAACCGCCCATACACTAAAAAATTACAAATCACTAATCTAATCTCATGGAATAAGTAAATAAACATTCAGGCGAAAAAAAGTGTTCGATTAGATCTAATTTAGATCTCATCTCTACTTAATCTAAATAGATATTATTAATCTAATTTGATCAAAACCTTACCATCGTACAATTTATCTTAAATATTTGCAAATTTCGTATTATTTTAATTATTTTGTGTATATATTACACTTTATTTAATCAAATTTCTATTTTTTATTTATATACCTAAAGCAAAATTATTAATAAAACAGTGCTTTTGATCATGGGACCCTTACAAATTGTACGTGAATTTTGTTAGATTTTTAAGGGGAAGGTAAAGTCCCTCTCTCCGACCCAATTTCTGACCTCCGTCCAAGTTTTTTATCACAATTTTTAATCATCAATTCCTTGGTTTAAGTTCCAAAGTGGACCATTTTCATTTACTCCGAAAGATACATATGTGTATGTATACGCATGTATAATTTGATGAATATTTCTATCATGTTTCGATTATTATTAGCTCGTCACAGGAACGTCAGCAATTACTCAATAATTATCGTATCACGTTCTAAGGAAATAAAATCAATGGTTTTGACCTTTCGAGATCAGACAAATTAAAGAAATTGAAAAGAAGATGAACGACTTTTACTCACAAACATAATATTGATTCCAAAAATACATCGGATTTATTGTGTAACAGAATCGTGACTTAGTTATCTCACTAACCTATCACAATAAATAGTGCTTCGTGCTTATATGTTCTCAGTTTGTTGTCAAGGTCTTTCATCCTTGTGTTGCATCGAGAAAAATTATACATATGTGCAAGCGTTAACTGCACATTTGTTTTGAATTTGAGGAAGAGCCTTGATATACTACAATAGTAATCCCAACTGAATGTATAATAAAAATCTCGTACTCTGATAAGCAAATTCCCTTGCATAATAAATAATAATAAATCAATATTATCTATTTTCCATTAGACGTGTTATTTTTAATAATTAATTTCGCTATTTTGTTATATTTAATTCAATATATTTTTTACGCGATTCATGCGCATAATTGTCTTGTAATATAAATCTCATAATATGCAATTATATTTAATAATTAAAAATTACCCGTCATTTCGAATAAGTTTATAAATTCTGTACAGCTGAATACAATACGATTACCATACACTATCTGTCTTATTTAATTTGAAGTTAAATTTGTTTAAATAATATATAATTTTACTGTAATTAAAAAAGTTTGCCCGTAATGAACAACAATTTTTACACTTAATGGCTGTTATATTTCTGTGCAAATAACATAATTGTGGTATCATCCTCTGATATTAAAAGCCCAAAGTATTTCGATATTAAATAGTTATCCTTTACAAACTTAATTAGTAATATAAGAATTCTCGCTCACCTTTATAATAAACATACAATAATCAAGATAAAGATCGCCTAAATAGATAAATGAAATTAAATCCTAAAATGATTTAAAACAGTTATACCCATCACAGTTAAATTATGATCTTTCCTAGATTTCAATACTAAAATACTTAAATATATTAAAGTATAAATTTCACTCAATAAGTACAACGCATGTTTCAATAAATATGCCATCATATTTCACATATGGTATTGCAAAAGTGTATATTTATATTATGATTTTTGTATATATCATTATCATATATCATATATCACATATCATTTTTCAAGAGTATTGTTTAAACATTAATAAGAAATAATGATATATTTATTACATTTTAGTATTATAATATCAAATATAAAAAAATTATATAGTATCAATTATTCTAAAATTATAACAAAGAATTGTATTATATTAATTATTTATAAATATTAAATCAATTTACATATTAAATATGTTTATCTTTTATTTTTGTATATCAGTATAAATTTAAAGATTTCAACGAACATTTAATTCCGTTACATTCTTTGTCTTTATATAAATTACAACATATTCTTTCTTAATTATCTTAAATATTTATGCATGACCCAGAAATAAATTGTTATAAGAACATTTTTAAATAAGTCAAATTCTTGTATAAAAATCGAAATTTTGTAATTCCCTGTAAACTTTCTCTCTAAGCCAGTTTAATTATATTAAACATTCAGAATAAAAACAGGTGAGTACAAAACTCGTGTTATCTTCAATAAGACTTAATTAGTAGAAAGATAAGACATAAATAGTATCCCCAAAAAAAGTATTTGACCGGCTCAGTTATATTACGATATCTATCGATGATTTGTACGATCATAATGATACAACTTTTGCGTCAACTGGATTTAATTAATGATCGAGTATCTCATCAATTAACGGATGATGTGAATTTTGGAGAGTTATTAAATCAATGAAATATAAACTGAGATTTGTGAATGACGTTTCTTTTGATAGCAAGAAATCCCAGAAAGTCTGGTCGCAGTGTGATAACTTCTTTTTTACCTTGGATAACAAATCAGATGACTGATTGGAAAAATTATAGAAAGGATAATGAGGATGGAAAAAAACTATTTTCCAATTTTATTATTTAATAATAATTGTTTAAACAAATATGACAACCCAGTCAAGAATATTATTGTATTCATTTATAT
>JABFQC010006523.1:0-10718 GCA_022817085.1 Psilanteris sp. ZL-2020 | reverse complement strand
CATTTTGAAGTTCCAGGAACCTCCCGGGAACGTAACTAAGGTTACCGTGACGTTCCTGGAACGTATTTTCTTAAATTTTGTGACGTTCCAGTAACGTTCCCCGAACGTAACTGTTCTGTGCGGGCAGTTTTCAAGATACACGTTTTATTCGTTTTGTTTTATTTTTCATATTGACAGATATCGCTTTCAGTTATATTTGAATGCAAGATTTTTAACCATTTTAAAAATAACCTTTCGTATTTACAAGGTATGTATATGTGTATATATTTAAACTGTATACTGTGAAGTGTTGAATATATGTTTTATTCTTATTTTTTTGTGATGTGATTTTTAGTGTGATGTGATTTTGATTGATGAGCTATTTAATAAAACATAAATGAACATTTTATACTAAATTTTATACTTGAGTAACTTTTCGAGTAAATATTTTGTAAATGATTATTTAAACGCGATTTTCCCAGTATTTACATTTATTTTAATTTCACAAACGCTTTCGCGAATTATCATAGTATTGTATTGCAACTGATATTTATGTCTCAAATGACGTATTTACTCGTTTCAATAAAGAACTTCGACCTTTTTGTTTGTAAAATATAATTTAAAATAATATATTATTACTATTGGTATATATATTTCGTATTATCCATCTTTAAGTAATACATGCTTCGAGTGAAAATATCTCATTCATTTTAATGAAAAATAAATTGCAAGTTTTATTTTTTGAACGGTTAATAATATTCTTTGACGAATAGCTGAAATGAAATTCTACCATTTTATTACAAACCATAATCGCATCTTCGGACAATTATAATACTTTATATAATAGATTATTCTTCTTATATCAATTTAGAATCTGAAAAGGTTTTATCTTAATTTACCGTCTTAAGATTGGATTTTCCACATTTATAACCATACATAAATCCACTTTGAGAAAAAAATTTATTTCAATTCATTTTAAAATACTTAATTTTTTATCCCAGTGAAAAAATGTGTGTTGACAAATTATACAATATAAACAGTAAAAATCTGGAAGATATCGTAAAAATTACGGTATCGTATAAAAAAGAATGGATGCGACTTGAATCAAGCATTATTCATATAGAAATTGTTCTACTTTGTGTATAGTAATTTTTATTATATTCTCTTCAGAGCATCCTATTTTTACCATTGAAATTCGAAAGACTCGGCTTTAAATATTTCACTGCGAACTGTTACATTCGTTTTTTCTTTCATTTTCTTTCTCCTTTTTAAAAAATAAAAAAAAAGTCAACTTGAATGTCTTGTCTTGAGTGTACATTCGCGTAATATCTCAAGATCGAACAGTCTATTCTGCAACACCCCGAGTTGCAGGCGTAACCCAGGGGCAAGAGCGTGGGTGGCACGTTGTGTTCTGCGAGGCTCAGGGTAAGTAAAGGTCTCGCGTTCTTTAACGAAGCACAACCTCGACGGTGACTCACGAATGTATTTCGAAAGTGGAGCACCGCTTGCAACCAGGAACACAACGTGACGCCACGAAATCTGTTATGAATATTTTTCAACATCCGCATAATAAAAGCATTGTGACCCAAGCCTGAGAAAATGCCCAAAAAGCGATTTCGGTCCTTAAGTTCATAAACTACTTAAACAAAACACGATTTTTGTTATTTAAATACATAATGAATGAGATATTTTAAATTCAATTTAAAAAGTCACGTTCAATTAATGAAGTGTTCGATTTTAATAATTATAACGTTTGTACAAAATTTGTATTTATTTATAAATAAATTCATATTTATTTTAATACAATATAAAATAAAAATAAAATATATATATTAGGTACAGATGTAGAATTGTTTAATTCGTTTGAACATAATTGTTTTTACAAATAAACTCTTATTTTAAATAAATAATGTGCAGAATGATTTCGTAAATAATTCAATGATTACATTTTTAATAAATTGAATTAACTCCTTTGGTATTATGATTTCATTTTATTCATTATTAATGATTTTAACAGATTATCAAGTTATACGAAATTACAATTTGTTAATTTTATGGAAACCTGAAATTATAAAGTTATTAAATATATACTTCTGTAATTTTTTTCAAATGCGAATAATCACAACATTTTTACTTTTATTTTTCTTCCGTGCGCGAATAAAAAACGAGACAACTTGATCGTTTTACTTTTATTATGCAATTTCCTGTTAAATTTCATTTTACAAAATAACCCATTTTCATAAAAATAAGAATTAAGTTTGACAATGAAAATGTAATAAGCCGAGAATTTTAATGATGAGAACTTATAAATGAAGATTGTAAGTGACGACAAAGACAGTTGACCCGATGATACACTAATCCGCATTGCCATACTCGCGTGAACGAAAAATAAGAGAACATATATATAGTGAAAAAGTTGGCTGATTAGAGAGTGACTTTCAGTACTAAGATCGTGAGACGTTCCCACATATCATTCAATTATTACTTTACTATACCCTGATGATACATTGCATGGAACATGTGCACCATTCAAACTCGTGATTTGGTTTTTCCTTAAGAAAAAGTACTCCATATTAGGAAAAATGTAATTTTATATATAATTTGCAGTTGCTAATGAACTTCGTGCAATCATTTTCCGTTTCCGAATAGGAAGTTTTGATTTTTATTACAACATCTTTTATTATATTAGAAACATAATAATTCAAAAAAATTCGTAATGTTAAAAATTTAATAGGAAAGGTAATTTTGAAATTACCTTTTGAGAGCATTGAACAAATAAAATTCAATCTGATGTGTTACCGTTTCATACATAAGTTAACAATTTTTATTGATTATAAATGCTTTACTTATATTTAATATCCAACAAAATTTATATATATATAGTGCTTTCAGTATAAATCTAATAATCTATTTGAAAAGATTAACATTTTCAAATTCATAAATATAATTCTTAAATAAAACTTCAATGATCTATTCAAAATGTACATGAACATCTTGCTAAGCAAATGGTACATTGTTTTCTTCAGATAATAATAAAGTACCGAGTTTTTACATGCTGTAGCTATGCTCATAATAAAACGAATATTTAGTTGTAATAATGAATACTTCTATATATATTAATAATAATAACAATAATGATTGTACTAGACTTCGATTCATCTTATTTAAATCGGCTAATTAAAATTTCCAACATTGTATGGCATTTTATATAAACATGTAATATATATAATAATATAATATATTTAAAATGAGTAACCAAGACTTATTTAAACATTGACATAATAATAATATTATACAATAAAATTAATAAGATAATATTGTCTTCATAGAATATATATGTTAATTTTAAGTAATACTTTTTTCCATACATTTTTTTAAATATTATCTAATTAATATTATGAATTGAAAATAGGATATATATATATTGCAGTGAAATTGCAATATTTCCGAATCATTTACGTGAAAATAATTTATTAAATAAAATTATAAAAATACACAAAATAAATCGATTTTAGTTGCATGTACGTGCGTATTTTAATCATAGTTATATTAACATAAACCACGTATATACTATCAATTGTCATACAAAGCATTGGTCCTGAGAATTGAAATTGATTTCTCGTGAGAAGAAGATTGATTTTTTATATAATAAATAGAAAACTTCATCATTACAAGTTCTATTGAGCATTCTACAGAAAATGCGGCAATGCCAATGGCTTCTAGCAAGGTCACACAACTTCATTGCGCTGCTAGGCTAGGAAACTTGGGAACGGAAAATTCATTCCATTGTATAGATTATAACATCTTTCGCGTGTTATGCACGAAAAAATTAATTATTTGCTCGTCGTTATGCAAAATTGGCAGCGTGCGAAGTGAAATTCTAATTCATTGTTTGACTATAAAGTAAGCAAGTTTTGGAAGAAAACAATATTTCGAACAATAGTTAGAAATTATGACAAAAATTTTTCACGAGTCTAATGTATGACAATAATTGGTTAATGAAATGATTTCTTATCATTTTTTTGGTTGCCGGATAATAGCGGATTTAAAATCAAGTCCCATTATTGATATAAAATACTGCGGAAGATTATTAGATAAAACGATAATTTTCTGGTTCAGTTCTTTCATTACAGTCGTATAAAACTATTTCGCAAAATTTATTGCGCAAAATTGATGAGTCTATTATTTCCCATAGCTTATTGAAACATAAAATTCAGATAAATATGATCCATTAAAAATGGATTAATTGAATTTTATTTCAATTATTTTGATTATACAAAAAAAAATAATTTCACGATTATGAATTATATACTTGCAAAAAAGATATGAATCTTAATCGCATATAATTATATATATAAATATATTTAAACAAGTTTGATTAAATCTGTACATTAATAATAGAGATGATTTAGTTCATTTGATTCAATCAGTTTCCATCAAAGAGTTCGAATTTATGGTGTCGTGTTATATTCACGCGTGATATTAAATTTCAGACAAATTGACATTAACGTATTTTTCACTTGCTTTGATTTGACGCAGCGGAACTAAACTTTCCAGATGTTCATTTTATTCGGGCCAGGTCAATATAAAAACCTGTTTCAAAAACCTTCTTTTCTTATAAAGGCAATGATCGTGTGATCGAAGCACCTATCAACGTTCATTTCACGAATGAACGTCAAAAGGCACTTAGTTCCGGCATTTTCAGAAATGGCAACAATTTCCTGACATCTACTCCGAGTTGTCCGCCCTGCTCCAATTTTTATGATAACATAATACTTATATTGGCTCCAGATTTCTAGAACACGACTAATATCTCTGATCAGTTCGATGATCAAAATGAATTAATCAAAATTGGTTCATATATATATTAGCATAAATAAGTATTCGTGGACTATTTTAAATTCCCGTTCCAATACGAGCAGGATTGTGTGATTCAACATGAGGATACACTTTTATTAACTAAAAAGTTGACACACTTTCGATACAAATTACCATTGACATTAAATTGTTAATTATATCCTTCGAGATATTACTGCGGACATCATGTAATATGAAAGTTGTCGTAAATTCGTAAATTTCGTTTGAAGAGTTTGACGATGAAAAAAAATATATATATATATATCGTTTATATATAATCACACATAATATTTTTAAATCTCTATAATTATACGTACAATATTCAGATACAAGTATATACTGATTAAATGTGTCAATTTAATGATACAATGATTTTTTTAACTATATAACGTAATATATATATAATAATTGGACTTTTCACTCGATTAAAAGGATTAAATTAATTAATTATACTAAATTCATAAATAATAAACGACAATATCTGCTGTGCATGCCATAAGCATGTAAATACTTCGTTTTTCCACATGCAGAAAAATGTTGCATTAAAAATGATTGAAAGTTCAGTAAATATTATTAAAAACAAAGTAATTTACGGACAAAACAAAAATTCAGCTATAAAATACCGAAGGTTTACTGTAAACATTCATGAATTTTCGGTATATATTTACAAACATTCATCAATGTTTACTGCAAAGTTCGGTAATTTCTAACTGAAATTTTGTTTTGTCCGTGAGTTTTTACAGAACTTTCAGTAATATTTAATGATACCTTATTCTGTGTGCATATAATTTTATTTGTTATAAATTTTTTTTTACTACAAGTATACCCTGTTTTATGAATATAAATAGTTATATGGCCCGCAGAATTCTTCGCACGTAGATACCGTTGCTCCAAATCAAGCTCTGTTCGATCATACACGAGATTAATGCATCTTACTATTATTTACGATCTTACTTTGACATTCCTCTGTTCGAGAGGCTACGCAAAACATAATACAGAAGCAGTTTTCTGTTTCTGACTAATGATCATTTACTGCACGTGAATATTTTATACGCCATTCATTCACTGTTTTTACACTTTAATATGTGATTTGTCTGTCTCAAACAGAATCATCGACGCGCATAAAAACAAGTATAACATTTTCTAATTACAGCAATGTGTCCTTAAGCGTAACAGTTTTATAGGTTAGCGGCATTGATAAAAGACTTTATTTTTTCGACTTATTAGAATACGTATTCAAATGCACGTCTTATTAAATATTTTATAGTATTTTTTACTCAATGCGCGTGCAAAAAGTTGAATCAATTGTTACGACTTTTCAAATAGCGCTACACGAATACAATGCATTTTATGAACGAAAATTAAAATTACTAATTGACTCTGTAAAAAAAAAGCTATTAATATCTATTATTGCTGAATTAATTAATTTGAAAAATTATGCAAATTTATCGTTCTTTTGTTTAACGCAATATTTTTATCTCCGCGGAGTTTGTAGATTGTAATATATTTATTGAGAAATAATCACATACTTTTTTTAAATTGATAGCACAATAATTATTGTACGTATGCGTAAAAATTTTTAATGGAACTTAATAATACATTAATATATAATAGTATCTAAAAAATATAAATGACATACATTGTACAAATTGATGTAAGTGAAAATATTGAAAAGGTAACGGCGCAAAGGAGCATAAAAAACGTACATTCCAAAACGATATTGGAAACGAGAAAAAAGTTTTACAAAACAAATTGTTTACGAAAATGATCAATCATGGTCCATGGAAACGGCTTGCTTATAATGAGATGCTAATGTGAAAAGTGATTTGAGTCTATTCCATAGACTGAGTTTTTCGAATGAATTAATACTTATTCGCCTTGACAGTTGTTCTTACTGGATTGCTTTTATATGAGTATTTTGGAGTCGGCGTGTTATGTAACATAAAAATTTAATGTATCTTAATGTCTTCATGAATTTCCATTGATCGTTCATAACACACGCAATGTTTAATATGCAATAATCATATTGTCTGGCCGCAACAGTTAAAAAAGCTCTTTCTTTAATAAAAAAATTGATCATTATTAAAAATAAATTATTTAAATCTTTATTTAGATTTTATTTTATTTACATAGTTGTTAATTTATTAGTTTATTACTAGTATATTATTAGTATTAAATATAATTATATTAATAATATTAAAAAATGTGATTATTAAATTAATATTAAGTCGTTACTAAAATTAAATAAAAATAAATCAAAACAAAAAATTTTTTTACAAATTAATTTCACTATAAAACTCAGCAGCTGATAAAGGTCTTATTTTAGGACTTCCATAAAAATGAGTTAAAAGTGTCTTATATTATAGACGCGAATACAATTTTTTTCTTATTTATAAAAGCTTTAATCGTGAGAGTATTTGATTTAATTTGGGATATTAATTCAGTGCAGCAATTTTACACGCAATCTACACATCATAATGTTAATATTATAAAATTACTAAATACTTTATATCAAATCTATGTTAATGTCCGTAAATATAATTATTAAAACTTCCTTTCCGATAGATTGATGCATGTTATTATTATATATGTATATACAGAAATTTGTTCGTATATGTACTGAGCTCGTTTAAAAACTTTTCACGAAGCATTTTTTTAATGAAAACAAAATCGCCGCGAAAGATATATATCATTTAGCATTTCATGAGAATATTATCATTTGTGAATATATATATAGTTTATGTGTAATGCATATGACTAGCGTAGTTTCGTATAATTAAATCAATTATAAACTTGATCATTTTAACAAGAAAAGTTTAATTAGGATTTCATATCCATTTTAATATATCGTCTTAAAATCATAAACAATTTCACTGTGCGATATAATTTTTCTAATTTGTAGATATTCTAAAATATATGGTTTGTATATTTATACAATAATATAATAATATTAATATGTAAGTAATATGTATTGGTTCTGAGCATTAAAATATAAATATATTCTTAAAAATTGTTAGTTTATCATACAATATAAGATTGCTGTTATCATACTGTATTTATTTATTTATATAATATACAAAACAGTATATAAAATATAATCCACACGAAATTGAATAATACGAATTTTGATATATAGATAATAGAGTACAATGATTAATTATTTTTATCAATTGTTATTTACACAATAACAATGTATTATAATGAAAATATTTTGTAAATATTACGCTTTTTATACTTGCAATTATTTTAGAATTATTTAATAATGTATTACTTTTTCAGCCAATGAAAACGTCATTTTTTACAGGATAATAAATCATTTTAAGTCATCTGTATTCCCGAAATCATTTTGAATATATATAATTTATTACATTGAAAAGCGTAAACTGCAAATGGTTATCTTTTATATATATCTTATATATATATATATATATATATATATATATATGTATGTAAATATAATTAAATTCTTATTCATTATTGTAACAATTTAATGATAACGATTTTGCATTATAATCACTGGACAGATATAACAATTGTTAAGATATATCTTCTTATCAATCATAAAATTGCTTTTTAAAAACTACATTGTATAATGTTATCAAATATCAAAAATATAAAAAACTGCTAATGACTAAAATTAATAAATTTAATTAGAATTGGCATTTAAAATTCGAAGACGTTTAAAAATAACGTTGCTAATTATTCAGCATACAGAACAGTTTTTGATTATTAAACCTCTCTGTTGCGTTATTTTATTACTAATTTCTAAAAATAGAAAGAACGTTTTACTTTTAGATAAAAAAAATTATTATAGATTCATTACCAAATCTCATATACATAAGTAATTATCGGTATTGTAAATTAGTCAATTTTATTTACAAACTGAAAACATCTTTATGCAAATAGGTCTATGTACCCCATTGACATGGACTTGTAATAATTTGTTAAGGGTTCCATAAAGTGAACTTCAACTTCAATTGTAATACAAATTAAAAACCGTTCAAATTAAATTGACGTATCTTTCACTTACCCTTTTCATTTAACGAAACTCATCCAGCGTATCCTTGAATATCCTCGAGTTACCAGTTGCGGTATGAAAGAACAATTATTATTCCGAAAAGTTCATTGCAATGAATGTTTGGAACGAACGTGTCACGTGGCCGGCGTTTATGCCACCTGCATTGTGTCAAAACGTTACGTCAAACTTCAAGAACTTACATCCGTCAGTATTTTCGAAACAACTTTTCGTCGAAAAAAACTCTCAACTGCACGAAAAAATGCAAACAATTTCACTTCAAGCGAGCAGAAATTGTTGACAGAACGACTCCGAACACGAAAGTTTACTTCTCGTAAAGCCGAATATCATATTCAATCAGCGAAAACACTTGCTTTCCATTCACAACAATTGATATATCTGTTTTAAAACAACTCGTATCCACAAATCGTCATTGCCACTTGTCATCGGAACACTGGATTGTCAAGAGTAAACGGTCTCTGAACGAAAACAGTCTTCTGGTGAACGCGCGTAATAAAACTGTCAAAACGGGGAAATTGAAGTGTCAATTATTTGGCTTGCATTTAAAGGGTAACCGCATCCTAACGTCAACGCTATTAAGCCAAAATTGACGGCAAATTTTGCGGTGGTTAACTTTTACGCGAACAAATCATTCAAATTCGAAACGCACGGCGTGTAATGAATCGCGACAAACACCGGGCAGTCTCGGCTCGGCAGTCGCAGCACTGACACTGCCAGCTCCGATGCCACGCGACTCCGAACTCGAAAGCTTAGCCGCGCAAGATGGCTACCACGGCCAGACAGCCGATTGGTCCTCCTCGGCATCCCGGTGCTCAACCTCGTTTTTCTTGCAACACCGCGGTAAGGTTCTTTTGGAACATACCTGTATATATATATATGTATATATGCGGTTGAAGAGGTGTCTTCTCTATGGGGAAGATGAAGGCTTCTATGGAATTATCACGTTTTCTTGCACCAGACACAATCATCGATGGAAACCAAATACAATGATTTATTTGATATATTATACAAATATATGTATACAATGATATAATAATTTTGATAAATTGTAAATATATATATAATACTTTGATTTGTATGACAAAGGGGGCAAATGATTTTCGTGTGGAAGTAATATAATTTGAGTTTTGTATTTTGTTATGTTAATTGAAAATATTCGTATATTTTAAAAATATTGGTCTATTGAAGTTTAAAGAAAAAATGGATATAAAAATATCATTATAATGATACATATTAACAGTTAAAGCTGGAATTATAAATACAAATGTTTGCAATTGATCATTGCTAGAAGGGATTCTGAGTCTTCTGTATTTTATTTATAAGTTAGAAAATGAATTTTATTTCAAGTACAAAGATTCAAATTTCAAATTATTTGTTTAAGGGTGTTGTGTATCTATTATTTCTGAAAAAATATATAGAAGTATGAACGCGAAACATGTAGTCGCCGATTTGTGCAGGATATTTTTTGTTGCAACTGAAGATAAGAGCCGTACTGAATTCCTATTATTATAGAGAGAGTAAATATCAATTTGATTGCACACTGATTAGGAAGTAAAATTGCTATCTTATCAATCGAATTTAGTAATTCAAAATAAATAACGAAGTTGCGAAGATCCCTTCCACTTCTACCTTTACTTGAATGCTAAAAACTAACGTATAATTTTAGAAAGGACCACAGAATTGAGGTACGTGTATAAAAGAAATAAAAATGTAGGTTTGATAAGATTTTTGTAGATTGCTGTTTTGGAGTAGTTTGGAGTAGTAAATACGATTTTTATATGCTTTGTTTATAATATTGTTTTTTTTTTTGCGACTCCGAAAAATTCGTTATATGATGTATATATAT
>JABFQC010006522.1:0-10719 GCA_022817085.1 Psilanteris sp. ZL-2020 | reverse complement strand
CATATATAATTGTAAAAATATTGCCAGTAAACATAAAATAATAATAAATAAATCTTAAAAATACATTACTTCATTCAAAGATTGCGAACCATTATCATATTATTATAACATTATTTATATAATTATTATTAATATAATAATATTATTATACAATTATAAAATATAAGTATTATTATATTATACGCTGAGAAAAATTTCTATTAAAAATTACCGTGCCAAAACAGTACTTTGATGCGATGTTTGTCAACAAAGAATGATTACCGTTAAAGCACAGTAAAAAATATAGGGAAATCGAAGTAATGTTTACGATATTTGGAGGTAATTTTTACATGTTGACAAACATCGCATCAGAATACTGTTTTGGCACAGTAATTTTTAATAGAAATTTTTCTCAGTGTATAATTTAAAAAGTATTATACATTATATATACAAAATATAACAGTTTCCTTAAAAGTATCCATATATAAATAAAAAATATATAAATATATGCATATAAAACAAAACATTAACATAAACCAAAGTCGAACTACAAAAAAAGACCTAATAATCATCACTCCTTCCATTATAAATCTATAAAATTAACCAAACAGTGATCGTTCTTAAACCGATACCAAACATTTTACTCTAAATCCTCCCACACAATCCCCTACTCCTCCACTTTCTTTACGCTAAACTATTACCACCGTACCAAATTAAAAAAATCTTAAACTCGAAATTAAACATCGAGCATAATTTACTTCAAAAATTACAATTCGCCTCGTATCTCCCGCGGACTTCCGTCCGTCTTGCTAAACTCCTTTCTTGCGTGCCAACGACAAGAAATGCCTTTGTGCGAGCGACAATATAAATGTTATTACAATTCGTCGCGTCAAAGTTATGACGACGAACGCCAAAAACGGGCGCCTGGGGACAGTCGGAGGATTCAAATTTTTGTCGGCCTCGGCCTGCGCTCTCGCACGATCGAAAAACTTGGGTCGAAGAATGCACACGCTAAGCCGTTTGCCGCGGAGGGTATTATGGGAGAGATACTGTAGTCCCATAGTCCCCTATAGAGAGGGGAAAAATGGTGGGGACATAGGGGGAGTATGGGTTACAGGAGCGTGAGAGTGTTGTTGCAGAGGCCGAGAGGTCAGCGGATCACCCGGAACTCGCGCGCTTAGACTCCGCGGAGTTTGAACGCGCCCGCGGTTCTTGGCTTGCCTTCTCGGCTCGCTGCCTTTATCTCCCGCCAGGTCCGCTCTGTCCCGTCCGTATATACCACCGTTCAATTATATCAGACGGCATTAGCCTTAGAACGCTAAGATAGACATTTTTCAAAAGCGCGCACGGCGCAGCTCTACATATCGCGCTCTATCTATTAGCCGCGCGCTCAAATCTCTCGCGGCTCGGCCAAAGAAAGCGCGCGAATGTGTATCGCGATCGCGGAATAAAAGTCAGATTCGCGTTGATGAATTATTGAATTAGGATCGAGATTTATTTAGAGAAAGCCGCGCGTTCGGATCGACATCGGCGTTCCTTTTTTTTCTTCGTTTTTCGCGTTACGTTTTTCGATCGATCCTGTCTGCTTTCAGTTTTTTTATCCCCCTCCCCCCCCTCCACCTCCTCCCGCGTCTTTATAATTCCGTTCTTCTTATTCCATTTTTTGTTCAACTTTTTGGTTTGTCGCTGCAATCTAGAATCCGAAGTACATGTAATCTAGAAAGGTTCTTGCGAGGGAGATGGATTGAGCTTGTTAAATCGATATACCGGTCGAATTTATTGGGCTACGAGCGCGGTTTAGTTGGGAAGATCCTGTCGTGGGATTTAATGGGTTAAGTTAGGTTATGTGAGGTTAGATAAAGGATACAAGTTTGAAGAATAGTAGGGTTCGATTGATTCCATAGAGCTAAATGATTGCGGCCGATGTAGTTTTTATATTACTCGTATCGAGCGTTGTAATTTTGATTCGTTTGTTATATACGTTTGTCGTGGGATAAGTTGGAAAAGGGAAGAAAATTGTTTTCGATTAATTCGTTACACAGAAAAAAAAGTTTGTCACATTTAGTCATTCTTTGACTAACTTAGACACCAAAAGTATTAATATACGAACAAACTATCTGATTGTCATACGTTGACAATAAAGTTGTTGAATCAGTCAATTTAAAGTTGAAGGTTGACAACATTATTGATAGATTTTAACTATTATATTTACCGATGATAGATTCACTGTTTCAGACAACACTACTTTTTTCTGTGTACGAAAGCGGTAATTCGTGTTATTGTTGATGCAAATATTGTATGATACATAGACTGGTTTCTTTTTGTAGAATACCGCCATTAATGATTTTATTAATTTAGTTATGTTGATCTTTTATAGCGCTAGCAAGAACAAAGCGTGAACAAATTTACAAATTAGTATAAACAAATTCAATCAAATATTAAGTAAAGCTAATCTTCGAGTAATCAGTATTTACGAGCATACGAAGCTACACTGAGAAAACAAATATTTAACAATTTACTATATAATATATCAAAAGTGGACGATACGTGAAAAATCAAAAAAATTACTACATTATATATTAAAATTTTCTACATAAACTTGAATATTATGTATATTATTATGTGCATTGCCAATTTTACTACATTATATAGTAATTTTTCTTGTATTTTTACGTATCGTCCAGTTTTGATATATTATGTAGTAATTTGTTAAACATTTTTTTTCTCACTGTATAAGAATTTTATCCAAAATTGTTCAAAAAATACACGGAAAGAAAAAAGTATTAAAAATTAATCATAAAATATGAATTGTGTGACAGAAGTGTAGTATTTTGAAGTAAGAAATAAAACTTCAGCAATTTTTACTAAAATATTAGTAATTTTTACTAAAATGTCGGCAATTTAGACTGAAATATATGTAATATTTACTAATTTTTATGTATAATATAATAATAGAACACTACTGTCACACGTTTAATATTTTGCTAGTAATTTTTAATACAATGTTTCTTTCCGTGTACTTATACGATTATATTCTTCATTATGTATTTATTGACAGTTTATTTAGGAATTGTAAATTATAAATCTACGAAAAATGAATTAATCAAATAATAACGCTACACAGAGAAAACTATAATTAAAATTTTATTATAAAGTAAACGAAACTGATCCTGGATGCAACAAAGCACCAATTTATCTCGCAAATTATGATAAAAATGCAACATAAACAAGAAAGAAAATACTATATTTATTCTACTATTTTACCATAATTTATGAGACAAATTTAAAATTGATTTCATCAAAGAATTCAGTTACGTTTATTTTGAAGAAAAATTTCAATTATATTTTTCTCTGTGTAATAAACTATTCTATTAATATTGATAAAAGTATCATTTATTGTTCATACACTGTAAAAAGAAGTGTTCCGTAGAAAACGTTTTTGAAGCTTTTTGAAACACTTACAAGCGTTACTTTTTAAAAACGTTTAAAACGTTCTATTTGGATGTATACAAACATTAGTATTAAAGAACACTTTAATAAATAGGAACGTTTGAAAACACTTTCAGAACACTTGTTTTTTACAGTGTAAATATAGCACATTTTGCAACCGTGCACGGAAAATAATAAAAACAATTCTTTCAATATTTCAAAATACATGATTAATTCCGAACGTCGGCATAAGTAAATTTTTGAATTTGTATTATTATAAATTATACGTAGACGATAATAAATGTTTAAAAAGTCGTAAAAAAAGGACTTCAGAATTACACTCCTTGGGGGACAAACATATATACGTATTTGCAGTCATAATACATTCGCAACTCTCACACATTTGAATAACATTATCTGAAAATTGCTTATTTATCATTGTATCATGGGAAAAAATGGGAAAAACTGAAATAACAGACAAACGTAAGAAATGCTTTTATCTCGTCAACGATAATAACAAAGCGTTGTAATTTGTGTTTTAAGCAGTGTCCATAGATTATAGACGACTCAAATTGGACAATTTACTCGCGCATTTCGTAAAATAATCAAATCATACAGGGATATAAGTCGTAGGAATTATTTGCCTTTAGCGATCATTAATTGCAATGTTTCGGGCGAACGACCGTGTGCCACCCGCCACGATTGAAAGGTCTTTGTGGAATGACGGAAACTCATAAATTGCCAGTATAATTCGACGAAAGTCGAATGACGATACTTTATATACGTTAAACGAAACGACGCGGGTACAATTTTTCGCGCGAATGCAAAGCAGCTTGGATCATAAACATCGCGAAAGAAATTCCATTCTATACAAATACTTGGTACTCTTTTTGCGCGGGTTATACTTTCTATTGTTCTGTGACGCCATGGTTACAATATTGTTTCATTTGAATGAAAAAAAGAACTGTTCAAGAAATTCAGTCAAGAAAATCCCAAGACAAAGTGTTCCAATCTGGAGAAACGCGCTTGTTTTAATAACTTTGTATTCGCATTTTATTATTTAGGCTTTGATTGCCTGAAAACTCAGATCGCCAGAATGAAATTTATTTTGAATATTTGATTGCTGAAACTAGACGGAATATTTGACATATTGTATACAATATATATATACTTTCGATTATTGGATGCCAGTTAATTGTACCCGTCTGCTAATAAATTTGAATTAAATTTCTCATTCTTTACACGTAGAAAACATATATTTAACATTTTACTATATAATATATCAAAAGTAGGATATACTTGAAAATATTATACAAATCATTATATCATATATTAAACTTTTCTACATGAGTTGAATATAATATTGTGCGCATTCAAAAGTTTAATACTTTATATAGTATTTTTTTTAGTATTTTCAGGTATATTCCACTTTTGATATATTATATAGTAAATAGTTGAATATATGTTTTCTCCGTGAAAAAGTTTGAAATTTCGACTGTAAAAGAAACTATATATATTTTTTATATGGAAAATAAAAAGTGCAAAAATTGTACGAGACGATTAGTTTTGTATTGACAAGAAGACGCGGTGGTGTTTGAATAATGATGGATGATACTGAATACTCACCTTGCTGAAAATAGTTAGCTTTTCGTAAAAAGACACAGACCAAGGCCATTAATTGCAATTGAGAGAGCCTTTGTCGTGTTGAAGGCGGAAGTGGCAAGAGATCACGTAGATTCGCAATTTCGGCGTTTATCAGGTCCCTTCGTAATTTGCTCGCACCTTTTGTTGACTTGCTCGCATCTATCCTTCAAGCACAGAGCAGTATATATTACCACACAAGATCAAACTTTTGCAAGTTAATTTGAATTTTTAAACAATATCATGACGATGCGATACGCAGACGTTTTATTAATCGAATTTTAAATTATACGTTTTTTGATTTCACGATAATAGTAATTACGGAAATTAATATCCGTGTGAGTGTATTTATGGAAGGGAAAAGTATTCGTAATTAAACATAAACTGATTTATCGGGATAATAAATTGTATAATTAAACAATTAAATGTTAACAACAATATTTTTTAACGAAAATAATTATTTTTAAACGTTCGTGCTTGACATTCAAAAATTACGTCTTTAATTTTTATGACAATTTCTTTCTTCGTCTAAGAATCATGTATCACTGTTGTAAAAGTGCATTTATGAATAGAACCTACGAGTTTCAGCATATATCATGCTTATTGTCAGATAGTCATTAGAAAGGAGATAGTTAGTTTTACTTATTTTTATGGCAGACTTTTATGTTAATTGTAAAACATTTTACGTTGTATAAACAAAAAAGACATTTCCATAAACCGATTCATCAATTGTGAAGGTAATTAATTACACGAATTTAGAAACACGAAACAGTGATAATTTAAAATGTAAATAATTATTTTTCAAAAAATCGGTGTATAATATACATAGATTGTATATATAGATGTGTATTCTAAGAGTATTTCCTTCATCATTATAATAGAAATTACAGTTTCCCTTTAATAATATTTTAGTAAAATCATAAAATTATAAAACGGTATTACGTACAAATAATTATTAAACATTGAAATGCAAAAAAAAACGAATAATTATCATAATTTAACATTTGACCGATATAAAAAAACGTAAATAAACTTAATTCTACGTTAGCAAACGCAGAGAAAAGAGTCGTAATAACACACAAAGCGATGATAAATGATACCACAGAAATTGTTAATTTGTGTACAATTGTGGTAAGGTTTGTGTCTACTTTAGTAGCAATTTTTCGTTTCCAATTATACTCAACTATTTTTTAAATAAATATTACTTACATTTTTTACATTATATGGACGTAGGTACCCGATCCATAATTTATACCGACTAAAAATAAAAACGTTTATACAATATTAATAATTCCATTGAAAATTTGAGAACTGAACGAAAACATTGAATCATTTATTCATTTGTAAATATCAGCGTTAAATGTGTATTGCAATTGAATTACACCGATAGTTACGTTGAAACATTTTTACTCTCATCATCGAGTTTTCACATTGACACAAACTTTACCAATTCATTCAATTCTAAATTCATATACATTTTGTTCCAAATCAAAACTTTAATTACAAAAAAAAAAAAACACAAATTTTCAATCTACTACAATTAATACGTAACCAACACTGATTTTCCTTTCCTTTCGGAATTAAACTATAACATCCCATTGCAACAATATTGTACATCTCACAATGCATATATTTCATATTACTCTCCTCCTCGATCAACTTGCAATCTCCACCAAACAAACTCGCATTTTACATTTCGAGCTCGCAATCTACCGTTTCTATCAATGGCTATAATTGCACTCAAATTTTACCCCTTCTTTCCCCCAGACATCCACCTGATTAAACCAAACAAAATAATGACAATAACGACACCAAAATATATATTCCCACGTGACGTCGAACTACACTGTGACACACACCCCTTCCCTGACCCTGAAAAATTGTGCGCGCGTACGTTTGAGCGTCGAAAAATTGGTAGCGGTTTGGAGAACGCGGGACCGGCAACTCGCAGACTTACCGATTGAACATATTTCGGTGACCAGAGGGAGGACATTAGTGGTCGATGGTCGAGCGACGTTGTCGAGCGGGACATCCGGGTCGGCGGGTTCTCGCGAAACTGCAGCTGCAATCTAACATCCGGGTCATAACGCGCTACTACACTGAACACGTGGGTACTCGTGGAGGCTGCTTCTCCTGACCCCCCTCCCCCCGTACCCCCCGATCGCCCTTTTCCCCGTCCGCTCGCGTCTGACAGAGAACGCGAGATCCTCTTACTTCGCCCTTCTTCCTTCTATCCTTTGCCGTTTGCCATCTCCCCCGCCTCCCCCTCCCCCCACCCTCACCTCAGCGTTTCGCCACTTCGTCGTCGCGTTCGCCGTTTACATTCCTCTCCTTATACTATCCCCCAGTAAGGTACGTTCCTCTGCGCCTACTTGTCCTTCGAATCTGTTCGTTAACCCACTCGAACAACCCTTCCGATTTTTTGGGTTTAATACTTGTTTCGCAGCCCTGAACCCTTTAAACGCAAAATATACAACGCTGCAAACACTCGAGACTGTTTTCTTTTGTCTTGGAATAAAATTAAAAATATCGATAAATTGCACGGAACGGATTAATATAAACACCGACTTTACTTTCACAGACTAATTGTTTGCCGTTTAAATAATGTTTCGTTTATACAAACAATCGCTCGCGTTGTTAGACATTTTGTAGGATGAAAATAGTTGAATAATATATTACATAAATTAATGAATGTTTTTGGTTTTCCAAAAATAAGAAATGGGTGAAACGTTTATAATTAAGTGAACAGTTTTATGAATTGTATTATGAAAATTATTTCAATTTGTGTTAAGTTATTAAAGAATAAATTGATATGAAAATCGAAGACTATATATTAATTGTTAATAATAAATTAATAATTCCCGTTCTAAATAAAATTACGAGAATCTGTATAATAATATTAATTGTATACTTTATATAATGACTAAGTATCCTCTTATGCTAATTATAATTCATTAAAACTTAATTTCATTTACTATGTTACATATTACACCTAAATTAAATTTTTATATATAAAAGCACGTTGCATTAAAATTAATTTATTTTATTAATTTGAAATACATTAATAAATTATTGCAGTAACTGCTGACATTACTGAACAGTTCAGTAATTTTCCATTGAACTTTACAATTATTATTACTATATAGGTACAAGTATACTGAATTTTAAAACTGCCATAAATTACATTATGATTTACTATATATGGTAACCAGCTTTTTAATAACTCATATTACACCATAGCATGATACGCCATCCAAATTGTTCAAATTTATTTAAATATACGCTTATAATATTTTCAATAGGAACATTTTTAAATACGAAAGTTTTTCTAAATATCAATAGAAGTAAACATTTGAAAATTATAATGATTAATTATGTTTGAACTTAGCACTAAATAATCTCATTTATTCAATATTCAAGACATTCGTGTCATTTTTTCTTTTGTACTAGTTTTTCGATTTAACTTCAGACTAAGCTTAACAACTGAATCATAATAAAAGATTACTTTTAATACTTATGTTTTAAATATTTTAATGCAAATCGAAGAAATTTAACTGCTATTAATAATTCGAAAATGAATTTCTGTTTTTATTAGTTGTGTTATTAGACTGTATCAAATTGATACATTATTATTTAAAAGTATAAAAGCAAATTTGCATAAATAAAAGTTGCCCCTCATCGTTGCTGTCATTCATTGTCGATAATACAGAAATTGTACAACCATAAGATTTGAATTTGACATTATCGATCATGAAAACAAGTATGCAAAATAACATATTTGCATGCAGCGCGAGATTTGAAAAATTATAAAAGTTAATCATCCGTGAAAATCTGTATAGACAAAAACTACAAAAATCGTGTACGTTATTACAATTTTAATCCTAAAAAACATATTTTATACTTTATAAATATATATAAATACAATTCAAATAATAAAAAACAACAATAAAGTAAACGAAATATTATATTGCTGTATTGCCTAAACGATATAATAAATTGAGTAACTTCGTTTATAATATTTTGCATTTGAACGTATTTTCATATAAATTTAATTTCAAAATCATCCCATTGTATTCGATCGCATTTATCCTAGTGTAATTCTGAATAATTTGAAATATTTTTTCATGTTTTTATTCAAGTGCATTATGTAACTTGGAAATATAAATTATAAATAATTGAACTACATTTTCTGTCGTAATCATGAAACATAACGAGATTCCTTGATTCATAATACACCAGCTTTCTCCCCACTTGATTTTGTCAACTCCCTACCATGGTTGTCAACTTCACTCTCTAACATGTATTAAAGACAGATTCTCATTCGGGAGAAGACTATTAATCGACAGTCGCGAAAACGATCAAATATCTTCTGTTCAACATGTCATCCACCTTTATTATTCTATTTGGCCTAACACTATTTTGCCAGTCAGTAAGTAAAATATTATATATATATATATACAATATACATACAAGCAGAAAAATGTTCATTACAAATAACTGAAAGTTCGGTACATATTATTAAAAACGCAGCAACTGACGGACAAAACAAAAATTCAGTCAGAAAATACAAATCTTTTACTGCAAACATTGATGAATTTTCGATACATATTTACAAACATTTCTTAATGTTTACTGAAACGTTCGGTAATTTCTAACTGAAATTTTGTTTTGTTCCTGAGTTACTGTGTTTTTAATAATATTTACTGAACTTTCCGTCATTTTTAATGCAACTTTTTTCTGCGTGTATTTGCCTAATTTTGGCATTTACAAATATAAGAAATAATCTTAGAACTGATCTATTCCTGTTTTTGGAATAAAATTAACAAAGGACACTGAAACATATATAAACGCATGACTAGGTAAAATTTCAAGTAAGTAATAATTTAGGATTTTTAATAATAATTAATAAAGGATTTTTTAGAAATAAATGTTGCAACTTTCTTTATAGCACATTGAGAAATTTATTGGTATAAAATTTACTACATTTTATAACTATTGTATAGGATAAAGATTATCACTTATACCTTATATTATTGTATAAGATGTTAAACATTATTTATGGAATATCAATTACTATACTACATTTAAAATTATACATTAAATTATCCTTCGATTACGACTTACTTTTAATTCGGTTATTGAATTGAAATTACAGTGATAAATCGAAGAATACATTTTATTTGACTTAGGAGAATGCTATAAGTATTATATATACGAAAAATTATTATTGAAAATAAAATTGATTATTGAAATTATTTACATTTTACCGAGACTATAAATATATACGCCTTATAAATAATTTTGGAAATTTAAATCAAAAGAATATGAATCTTTGTCTTTGAAATATATGATGTAATATGCATCGTTGGTATGATTTTTTATACTTTAAATTATGTTTAATATTAATAATATCTTATAATTTTCATTTCTATAATGGTTAGTACTCTTAAAAACATGTTTAATTAATTTTTTAATAATTATTCCGACAAATTGAAATTTATATATCTGATACAACATATATATACAAATTATATTTTAAATAAAAAACAATACTAATTAAAATGATATAATTAATATAAATTAATGTTTACTACATAGATAATGTTTAAATTGTATATTATACAACAAACTTTATTTAAAAATTTAGTTAGCCAATGCATAGAAATAAAC